>WOUH02000009.1:5763914-5784212 GCA_009936405.2 Stevia rebaudiana
TTATCAAAAAACAAGATATACATGTAATGTATTCTCAAAACAACTAGATATACACATGTACTGTATTTTCAAAACAGCTAGATATACATGTACTGTATTTTCAAAACAACTAGATGTATATGTACTGTATTCTCAAAACAACTAGATGGACATTTATTGTATTTCTCAAAACAATTAGATATCCACGTACTGTATTCTCAAACAAGATATACATGTACTGTATTATATATTGTTTTCTTTGCCGTCCTTAAAAAAAATAAAAAATAAAATTAAAACTCGATTTTTTTGTACTGGATTCTTTTGTACTATATTAAATTGTGCTAGATTCTTTTTTACTAGGTTTTTTAAGTTTAAAATAAGTATATTACAATGGTACTCAAATTAAAGATAAGAAAACGCTCGTTTTTATGGTGCAATTTTTATAAAAAGTAATTTCTTTCGAAAAAGTTATGATTATTTAAAATAAGTGTGGGAAAATTTAAAAAGTCAAACAAATGTCTTTCCACCATTGCCTTTTCCTTCTTTTTCCATATGCATTTGAATCCCTTTGAATCTTAGCCATTGATTAAACAAATGAAAGGTCGAGATTTGTTCCTATTGTTTTTAGGCAAATTGGTGTTTTTAGTGGATCCAACCTCTATAATTTATATGTTGTATAAGTAATATTCGAGGTAATTAAATATATATTAGCATACGGAAAATCCTAAGTTTAGAAACCCCAATGTAATAAATAGTAATTATGGGCAAGTTTAGAAACCCAAATAACAAATTCTTTATAGTGTTGCCATTGAGGTCCATCACGGTAGATAAAATATTTTGTTAAAATTTTAAATATAAATTAATTGTATACTATAATTTGTAAGTAAATCATTTATAACATGGTAACGGTTGAATTATGAGAATACGGATGAAACACCCATCCTTTGTATATACTTACATAGTTACAGGGTTATACTAAACGTACTCATCTTCTATTATGAAAATACATCCTTTTACTTATTTTTTTAAATGTGGTTATAAACTTTTTGCTAAATCTTTTTTTAGAGCAAAGATATTTTAAGGGAGAATACAACAAGTTTTGAATTAAGTTTCTGGGTGTTGGGTAGGAAAGTAAAAAAGTGAAGTAGGTTTAGTATAACCCATACTTATATAAGTTAGTTTCTGTTTAAAAAATAACTTGTTTTATATAAGCCTCTCGACAATTGGTAATTGGCAATTAACAAGTATGAGTTATGTTAAATGTACTTCACTTATTTACTATCTTACCCAACACCTGGAAACTTAATTCAAAACTTGTCGTATTATCCCCTTAAAATATCTCTAAGCTTACAATGTTTTTTAGTTCAATTGTTTAGGAGGATGTGTGGACTTGGGCTCTCTTTTTGGGATGCTTGAGGTAAAAATCTTGCTCAGAGCAATTGACGGCAATTGCCAATTGATAAGGAAATAGTGCAACTTGGATAGAGGTAATTGTTCAAACCCGATGAGAAGAGAGGGTTTACGGATTCCATATGGTTCCACGAAGGTCGAGGTATCGACATGATTACATTGTTCGGCTACCTGCGACTATCACGCAAGAGCATATGCTGTTAAAAAAATATTAATAAGCTTGAAAATTTCCGATCAGAAATAAAAATGGAAAAAACAAAATAGCAGCTTTAAAACGAGAGCAGAGAGGCATAAACGAACTTACGATTTGCTTCCTCCACACATCTCTCTCGTTATCTATTCAATTCCAGAATCTTTTCGATCCATCGTTCGAATCAAACCCATAATCGCCAAATCATCTTCTTCAATTCCACATGGAAGATACTAAAGGTGAGTCTTGATTCACCTCTCAATGTTGTTGATCATGGTATGTTCATATCGACCTTCCGATCGTCGATCAGGCGAATTTTGTTTTGATGATCTTCTAGTTTATGTTGTCCGATTTGCACTTGTTAGAAATTACAGCTGTGAATTAAGGGCTTAACTGGTTCCAACAATTTTGCGTTTGAATTTAGTGTTGTTTGTACTCAGGGACTTGATCTGTTAAAGATGCAATTAAGTTAATCATATGATCTAACTTCAGTATAAATCATTTCAATGTCTTTAACTCTCCACACAATTTGATTATTAAATTTATAGAAATCCATAATTCCATATCAATTTTGAAGTTCGAAGTTAGAAATTGTTTGAAATCTGAAAGTCAACATTTTGATCTTTAATTGTACTAGGTGGTATGTTAATTTATCTACAGTGAAGATCGCAACTTTATACTTCAACTTAGTATTAATAGTTGGATCATAAAATGGTTCAATTGATAGTTCAATCAAATATCATTTTATATAATAATCGTCTAATTGCTCTTGTTTGTTGTCAATTAGTTGTTGAAACTAAAGATGGAACAATTGCTGTCGCATCAGCGTTCGCAGGACATCAAGAAGGTTAGATTCAACCTGATGTCAAACATCGTTGATTCTGTTGCAATTTGATTATGATCTTGTTTATGATTCAATTCAAATATTATTATGATCATGTAGTGGTCCAAGATAGAGACCATAAGTTTCTAACACGAGCGGTTGAAGAAGCTTACAAAGGTGTTGAAAGTGGAGATGGTGGCCCGTTTGGGGCGGTTGTGGTTCAGAATGATGAAATTGTTGTGAGTTGTCACAATATGGTTCTGAACCATGTTGACCCGACTGCACACGCAGAGGTCACCGCGGTTAGAGAGGTTAGATATTGGCTCGTGTTTCCACACATATTGCTGACAAATCATATAAAGTTAGTTTTTTTTTTTTTATATTTTAATTTATCGCAGGCATGCAAAAAGCTTAATCGCATCGAGCTTTCTGATTGTGAGATATACGCGTCGTGTGAGCCTTGCCCTATGTGTTTCGGGGCAATTCATCTTTCAAGAATTAAGGTCTTTTTTATTTCTGCAAATTGTTACCGGGTTTGGGTTGGGTTATATATATATATAGGGTGCTATATAAAATGAAAAGTCAGTTTCAATGAGAACCATGAAAACTCATTTAAAAAATCATTTTTATTTTTTGCAAAAAATATGGTAGATTTTATACCCATTTTCGTTACTTAAAAAAAAAACTAAAAGCGCCGAAGGGATTTTTTTTTAAACAAAATCAGCAAAAAAATAAGAAAAACAAAAAACGTTCTACATATGTACCTGATGGGGTTTCAGCTGTTTACATATGTAAACTACCTGTATTTTTCTAAAGAATGTCATTTTTTTATACATATCATTTTATTTTTAAAAACCACTCGGCGCTTTTTATAATTTTTTTTCACCAGAAGTCATAAAATTGAATGTATAGTTATAATTTTTTTTTAAAAGAAACGAAATTATGTCGTTTACATATGTAAATACATGGTTTCCTTAGTTTTTTAGTCAGAGTGGGTATTCTGTTTATACATACCGTGTGTGTATATATATATATATATATATAGGAGAGGGATCATGAGAAAACTCTTAAATATGAGAAAACTTAGAAAACTCCTCAAATCAATGGATTTTTTAAAAATTTGTTTTTCATTACTTTAACATATATATGAATGTTTTTTAAAATATATATATTTTACGTTTTTTATTTTTTTGCTTGCAGAGGCTGGTTTATGGTGCGAAAGCGGAAGCAGCGATTGCAATCGGGTTCGATGATTTTATAGCAGATGCTTTGAGAGGCACTGGTCATTATCAGAAAGCTAACTTGGAGATCAAGAAAGCAGATGGTAATGGAGCCATGATTGCTGAACAAGTATTTGAAAAAACCAAAGCTAAATTCTCAATGTATTGATATCAATTTGATGTGAACTTGCTCATGATTTGATTTTTAACTTTTTAATTGCGGAACAATCTGCTGCATATTTACTAATAAATTTTAAATGTACACATTCTGATGTTTTCTTCATCCACTGATGTTTCCACTTTTGGATTGAAACCGTAAAAATTTGGATTGAAATATAGTTATAATTTGGTTGATAGATCAAACTCAACTCTGATTTATTTTTTAGTTAGCCGTATCGAGCGTTTTATATGGGTCATGTTTTTTCAAGCTTCTATCATTCCAATCGGGTTTTAGGACGGATTTGGGTTAGGAATCAAGTTGGCTTTAGTAAATATTCTTGGTTCCATCCAGCAAACAACAAATGCGATAGTTAAAAAAACTTAAAAAGTGAGTAATCAAAGTGCGGGTGATACGGCTGTGGTGTATCAATTTGGACTGTTGTTTGGGTGCATTTGAATTTAAAGAAAATGAAGATTTTAAGCGTGTAGAGAGATGATAGATAATTGTGTGAAAAAATAAATCTTGAAGTAGCAATTTTTTTAAATGAAAGTTGAAATAAATATAAATTTACCTTTGTATTTATTTATGTTAAAATAGAAGGTAAGCGGGCAATAACATTGTTATCTCTATTTAATAAAATTAGCTCTTTTAAAAACTATATTTAAAAATCAAGATTCATAATACTTAATATTTAAACACTACTATTTATATGTGAAAAACACTTAATGAAATCAGATTAATATTAGTTTAAATGCTGTTACAAAGCCAAATAATCATACAAACAAAAATTTAATCAGCTCCTTTCATCTCGAAGGATCTCCTGGTTAGGGTTATCCCCAATGGTTGTATAAAATTCCTGAGCCTTTGATGGGGAAAAATGGGCCCTATTAATCTAATTCTACAAAGAATCAAACCCGACAATTTAATAATCCATTGATCTAACTCTGGAAAACATTAAAAAATTAAACATGAGTTGGCTCGTTCTAAGTTCTGATTACAATTCACAAGTAGAGCTATAGTAGTTTTCACTCTCCTTCAAGTTATAAGTTCAAACTTCTACACCTTACCCACCCTTCTGGAACGGCCATGCTCGGCTCCTCCTAGTTGTGATATCATTCTTGCGACATAGTGTTTCCGGTCTCTTTTTCGGGACAAAGTATGCCCCAATGAGGGGAGTGTGCTTCAAGTGTATATCACAAGATTTTAAATTTCATAAGATCAAGGAGGGATAGTTGGAGACGACGGGTTTGGTTTAGAAAACCTACAAGTAATTAGACCTTAAGGTATATGAGGTTTTGGTCTTTTTTTAAAGTTAGGGTTATTGAGTTTTGTGTAAAATATTTTGAGAAGGTGTGACACATTATACGACTTTGTTTTTATTGTTAGAGAGAGTACATTTATTACATGCATCATAGTCAACATGACACCTCAGTTTTTCATCGATCCTTCTTACATAAATAATTTACCTCTAACACTAACATACTTATAATTTTCAAAGTATATTTCATACGATATTATGTGAAGTATGAGAAAGAATGAGGCCAAAAAATATAAAGACAACCGCCCTTAGTAAAATGCACAAGCCAAGTGCATCCTCTTATTCAACGTATCCCCACAAACACATTTTTAAGTCGGTAAATGTTAACCTAAGTGCATCCCACTTGGACTTGTGTTGAGGAGAATCTTATCTGACATTAGAAACTAACTCAATCATAAAGACTACAAAAAATATTATTTCAAAACTACATAATAATTCTACCCTCTATATAACTTCAGAGTAAAATACATACCTGATGTAACTTAAAACTAAAGCAATACTTTTGAAACTGTAGAATATAATCTCCTTGCAAGCTTTCCTCTTTCTAAAACCCTCAACTCACCTCGACTATGGACCGGAGTGATACGGCCGGCGATGTTGCCCGAGCTATCGTCGCCGCCCTTGGCTGGAACTCTTCAGCCGACGATCGCAAAGCGGCGCTTGCTTACCTAGAGTCTGTATGTTCTTTTCTATGTACTTCACGTTAATTTGATCCTTCTTTGTGTATAATGTAATATATTCACCATCTGTACGGATTTCATTTGCTAAACGTGTTTTGTTTTGAAGATTGAGCATGTGATATATAGAAATTCGTGTTAGTTTTTGTATTACGAAGATTAATTCTGCGTTTCTGAAGTTATGTGTGGAAATCTGATGGATGAGCTTCTGCGAGGTTCTGTCATATAGTTGAAATTAAGTAAATTATTACTTTAGGTTCATGTAGAGTTTCCTGTGTTTTATTTCTCGATAGGAATTTGATGTTTATATCATGTGAGGTTTGGAAAATGTATACATTTTTTTTTGAGTTTGTATGGAGGTTTTTGGCAGTTTTATGCTTTTGACGATGTTGGAATTGAAACGAAATTGAACTTAGAAACATAATGATCAATACTTCAATATAATGAAATACAAGAAGAAAAATGCTGAATTTTTTTTTGAGGAATAACAATATGAAGGAGACGAGAGTGGAAATTAGATAATTATGCCCTAAGACGTGCAATGCACTAAATGCATAATGTTTTCTACTTTTTTTCGATCAGGATCATTTACCTCTACATACTGTAGTTTACATACAAACATTCTATTACTGATACGATTTCAGTAAGTTATTTAGAGTTTTTCTTATCATCTGTAACTTGAGACTACAAGGTCAAACTTGAGACTTCATAATCAATTTCACCTCCACTTATGTTGTCCTCTGACTCCTCTCTCATTAATAAAAGACTATTGTGACTAAGTTTTGACTAATAACAAAAAACTAGTTGTGACTTACATTTTTTTTCCTCTAAAAAGCATGTTTACAGCCATTAAATCCCAAACATAAAATGATGTAAACTAATCTCTTTGATTTTCACTACAAGTTTTGAAGATATGGTATATCTGTCAGTTTCCCTTATTTCTTTCCAAGTAATCTTTGATTTCAAAGATGTGTTATCAATTCTGTAAGACATCTAGTATAAGAAATGCAGACAATCTGGGTATCAGAATCGAAACCATCATGCTACAAATCTTTTGCTTTAATATAAGCACATTGAAACAATACTCACAGTAGAAATTGTATGTGCTTATATATATATAGTTTTTTATAAAATATTCATCGTGGCTGTAAAAAAAATTAAAAATATATGCACATACAATTTCTACCGTGAGTATTCTGCTTTCACATATATATACTTTAATAAACTATAATTATCTCTCTTTTATATATTCATAGGTAAAAGCTGGCGATGTACGTGTTTTGGCAAGCACATCATTTCTTTTAGTCAAGAAAGATTGGCCTTCTGAAGTTCGTTTACACGCATTTAAATTGTTGCAGGTATTTTCCTTTCTTTACTGATTTTCTTTTATAGTCTAGTGACTTATATAGCTATACATCAAAAGCACTATTGCTCATGGCTACTGCTGAAAAGTGTTAATAGATCAAGACATCCTTTTCTTTTGTCAATAGACAAAACTTATCCAATTTGTTATTTAAAAAATGTCATCCCATTAAGCTTCTGTTTCAATGTTTTTATTCGTTCTTGATTCTTTGTGTGGGCCTTTTCTACTCAAGGCATCATGAACATATGACTATTTGCAGTTATCATTTAATTCATACGTTTATAAGTTATAACGTAAAATTTATCAAAAAGATGCATCTTAATCAGTTAACAAGTATGAAATAAAGTAACGATGTCTAGCTCTGCAGCATTTAGTGCGGCTGCGGT
The DNA here is from genome assembly GCA_009936405.2 of Stevia rebaudiana. Taxonomy (NCBI): domain Eukaryota; kingdom Viridiplantae; phylum Streptophyta; class Magnoliopsida; order Asterales; family Asteraceae; genus Stevia; species Stevia rebaudiana. The sequence continues at coordinate 5,771,441 of WOUH02000009.1, forward strand.
GGGATGAACTAAGTCCTGAAGAAAGACGAGAGTTTGCAAAGGTTTCTATTGATTTAATGAATGAAATTGCAAACAGTTCTGAAGAGTGGGCTCTAAAAAGTCAGACAGCTGCTCTAATTGCTGAGGTAAACTTGATCAAGTTCTATATATTTAGATTATTTATTTATTTATTTTTATTTTTTTGTAGATAGTCAGGAGAGAAGGCGTAAGCTTATGGCAAGAACTTGTACCATCTCTAATATCTCTTTCCAGCTCTGGCCCAACACATGTAATGGAAAATTCATTTTCTGTTTTGTTTTACGAATTTAACTGAAAATTATTAAATCTTGCATATAGAAAATCAAGCTGATTTGTGTTCTAGTTTTAGGCTGAGATGGTATGTATGATGCTGAGGTGGCTTCCTGAAGATATCACTGTTCATAATGAAGACCTGGAAGGTTTGCTTTATTTGTTTTATTTTAAGTCTACTAACTGTTATTAACATTGTTGATACGACTTCTGTGTGTTCATTTGTAATATTATATGTTCTATAATCAATTTGTTAGTTTATGTGATCTTTAAGTCGACCATGATCTGACTATTTACCTGATAAACCATGACATGGTCCATGGTTTTTTTAAGAGTAAATAAACCATAACTTGATCCGCTTATTTATTATTCTTTCAGAAGTTGTGTACAAGTTTTAAAATGAACTTGTACCATACAAAAAAATATACATTTGCGCTGATACTATACCAGTCTCTACAAAATAGCATCCAAAGTTTCATCTTGACATCTTGTAAGAGAATTAGTGTACTTAGTATTATTTTCATTTCTTTAATATGAATATTTTCCCTATAAAACATAAACTTACAGCTCAAACACTCATATCTAAACTGTAAAGTACAAGTTCCCTAAATATAAAGAGTTAAAAGATATAATTTTACATAGACATATTTACTACAACAATCTAGTGACAAAGTAGACAATTACTGAGCTTTTTCCCTTTCTTGTTAGTTGTTAATTTTTTTTTTATGTTATAAACTTCAAATGGTCTAGTTTGAATGTTTGATACAACTACATGATCCTTTTAAAAGGGTATATCTGTTGGATTGCTATTTTAATCAGTGGATCATTTTTAATGATCTTGCTGCTTTCTAAATCTATTCAGGTGATCGTCGTAGACTGTTGCTACGTGGGCTAACTGAATCATTGCCTGAAATCTTGCCATTATTGTATACAGTAAGTACTTTTTTTAGCTATCTTTGTAGTTTATTAATCTGCATACCTACGTTACTATAATTTTGTACTTTTTCATTAAACAGTTATTAGAGAGACACTTTGGAGCCGCCATGACTGAAGCAGGCAGGCAACAAATTGACATTGCTAAACAGCATGCAATTACAGTAACTGCTACTCTTAATGCTATAAATGCATATGTTGAGTGGGCTCCTTTGCCATATCTTGCAAAATATGGCACCATCCATGGGTATGATTTTTAAAAATTTTTTTTTTTTATTTGTTTGTCCTTCATATGCATTTGGATATTGACTATTGAGTTTACTTTATGTTATTGTTTCTTATTGTAAGTTGTTACAAACTTACAATAGCTTCCATTCCATGCTTTTCTTGCATAGAGAACACGGGGTAACTTTGTAGAATAGTAACTAAGTTTCAAATAGGTCAATGAAGTTTAAAAAGTGTTCCAATTAGATCATTAACTTTCATGTCTTATTTAAATTATGGGTTTTAACATGATTTTTTTGCATGATTTTTCTTTGTTTAAGTTGGAAAATATATTTTTTGTTTTTTTGATGCTAATATGGAACGTTGACGTGAATTTTAGTTTCTTTTTTCTATTTTTTAAATGAATCAACCAATTTTTTTAGTTTTTTAATATAATTACATAAATTAGAAATTCAAATCTCATATCTCATCTTATCTTCCATTACTTTCTTGAAACAAACAAAATTTGATGATGACCCGATTTGAAGGTTTAGTGACTCAATTTGGACAAAAAATGCATCAGTGACCTAATTGGAACACTTTTGAAAGTTGATTACTATTATGTGACATTTTCCCTTATATTATTACATTCTAACATTATTTCTGTATTTTTTTTCTTAACTAGATGTGGCGTTTTACTCTCTTCTCCTGATTTCCGGGTTCATGCATGTGAGTTTTTTAAGCTTGTATCTTCAAGGTAAGCAATCATGTATATTGTTTCTCAAGCTTATGCACTTTAAACTGTAAGATGTATCTATAATTGTAACTTGAAAAAATAATTTCGATTCTTTGACACGCCATTTTGATGATTGTTTCATACAGGAAAAGACCTGCTGATGCAGATTCTGATTATGATTCTGCAATAAGCAGCATTCTTGTGATATTGATGAATGTTTCTACGGAGTTCTTGAACATATCAGAGTCAAATTCCGGGATCATTAATGACAATGACTTTGAGTTTGCAGAGTGTATATGTGAAAGTTTGGTGTCTTTGGGTTCTACAAACTTGCAATGCATCACCAGTGATAATGAAATACTATCGCGATATCTACAAAAGGTAATAAAAAGACAATACTAGTACTTATTTTCAATCTTTATGCGTACTTAAATATTAACAATTTTCTGCAATTAAAAATTGATAAGCTTGAGGTTCATGTGTTTGCAGATGATGCAATATTTCAGACATTATAAGCTTGAGCTTCATCATCAGTCGCTTACATTCTGGCTGGTATATTATCAAGTTTACGCTACTAATTTTTATTTAGGGTTTTGATCTGTATGTTAAAAGGGAAAATGTCACAAAATAGTAACAAACTTTCAAAAGTGTTCCAATTAGGTCACTGATGCATCTTTTGCTCAAATTGGGTCAGTAAACCTTCAAATCGTGTCATCATCGAATTTTGTTTGTTTCAAGAAAGTAATGGAAGATAAGATATTGGAGTTGAAATTTCTAATTTACGTAATTATATTAAAAAATTAAAAAAACTGGTTAATTCATTTAAAAATTAGAAAAAAGAAACTAATATCACGTCAACGCTTCATATTAGCATAAAAAAAACAAAAATATATTTTCTAACTGAAACAAAGAAAATCATGCAAAAAAAAAATCATGTTAAAACCCATAATTTAAATAAAACATGAAAGTTAATGGTCTAATTGGAACACTTTTTAAACTTCATTGACCTATTTGAAACTTAGTTACTATTCTACAAAGTTACCCCTATGTAAAAAGACTCATCATGTTTGTTTATACTGTTAGGCGTTGATACGAGACTTGGTTATGAAGCCAAAAACTTCAGCTGGTGACAGCTCAGCTGACAATCTGACATCTGGGTCAGGGCAGGCTGACAATCATAAGCAAAAGATTTTACCTTTTGTGAACAATGAGATCTGTAGTGTCATGTTAGATATATCTTTTCAAAGAATGCTTAAAAAAGAAAAAGTCAACCCTGGAAATGAATTTTCTGGCGGGGCGTTGGAATTATGGAGTGATGATTTCGAGGGCAAAGGAGATTTTGGTCAGTACCGTTCAAAGCTGGTATGTATGTTTGTGCTTTTCTGTCATTATATCGTCTCATTTTTTAAATATTGAAGGCGACAGGTTTCAAAGCTAGTTTGGGTCAAAATGGTTAATTCTTTGGTATGGATCAAAACAGGTCTGGTCGGGCTGTGTCAAAACAATTTTTGTCCAATAACTAATTTTTTAAATATTTTATATATATATTTTTTGTAAATAATTAACGTGTGAAATAATATTATAAAGTTATACATTTTTTTAATAATCTTTTTAGAGTCATCTTTTTTATTTGACTTGATTCATCAATATTGAATCACATAAACTGTTCATCAGATTATTTCAGATGAAATCGATAATTTTGTATAATCAGTTTGAAAATACCTTATTCTAATTGATTTTATGCAATGAAAATATACTTTGGTGGACTTTCAAGTTTCATACCCATTTTCTTTTAAGCTGATATGTATTTTACTTGTTTTTTCACGAGAGATAAAAAAAAAATAACAAGAATTGACCCATTCTTAAAGTTGCAATCTCTCGATAAAGTTCTGCGCAAAATTTGCAAGCATTAAAACTCCAACATGAAATTTATTGTATACTTTGTTAATGTGGAAAAAACCATTCATAAATATATAGATTTGAGGTGGCTGGGTGCTACACCTTATGATGACAGATCGTATATTAATTAGTTCTTAATAAACTAAAAGAAATTATTTATAATCATCACAGATTGAAGTTGCCTTGTTATTTTACAAGGAATCTTTATATTTTATACTTCTAAAAGTCTGTTCAAAACAAAACGAGTATATGGGTTTAATTTTTATCATTTTTACCCTTCCTGATGTGTAACCACTATATGCAGTTGGAACTCATTCGCCTTATTGCTTCTTTCAAACCTGTTATATCTGTTACCAAAGCTTCTGACAGAATTACTATGATCATCAAGAGCCTTCTTCTTACTCCACTGCCTTCTCAGGTATGAATAATACTCTATCTCTGGATCTTAACTTCTTAATTATAAATATTTTAGATCTAGCAAAATGGGCGGGTCGGGAGGCTTTGTAAATGGGTCAAAAACAATTTAAAATGTGTAATACTTTGGAAAAGTCAAACTGGGTCGGGGTGGTCTGATTATCTGAATCAGTTTTCTAAAAATAGTTTAATTATTTTATTCTAACTATTTAGGATGCTTAATGTATTAAAAGTACATTTTGGTCGACTTTCAACCTATCTGACATGCGTTCTTTAAGTTATAATTTATAATTTGTTTTATTAAAGATAAAACATAACCTAAATTGACCTATTTATTAATAATTTTTTGTATCCTGAGTAAGTTTACCTAAATAAATTTCAGAATCTGGCGACACTAGAAAGCATGCAACTTACTTTAGAAAATGTTGTGGCGGCTGTTTTTGATGGTTCAAATGAAGATAATGGAAGTGTCTCCGATGCTCAACTTGCTTCATGCAGAATACTTGAAGGTTTTCTTACTTGTCAACTTTCTTACATTCTCAAACTTTTTAACATTATCATCCAATGCTAATATCAACATTAACTTTATATCAAAGGTTTACTTCAGCAACTTCTTTCATTAAAATGGACCGAACCTGAATTAGTTGAACTGCTTGGTCATTATTTTGAGGCACTGGGTCCCTTCTTAAAGTACCATCCTGATGCTGTTGGAAGTGTCATCAATAAACTGTTTGAGCTCCTAAACTCGTTGCCAATTGTAGTGAAGGTTTGACTTTCAATTATTATTTTATTTGAAATCCACTTTGAATGTGAAACCTTGGTTTATAGTTTTAATTAATACCATGTTCTTGTTTTGCAGGATCCTTCAGTCAGTGGCGCTAGATATGCAAGATTACATATTTGCACATCGTTTGTACGATTAGCCAAAACTGCTGACACACGTCTTTTACCGCACATGAAGGTAATTTATACTTTAACCTTGTGGCATGCTGAAAATAACAGATTGCGTACTAAGGTTTTTTTTGCTTCCACTTTTGTAACAAGTTTGGGTATTTAGCCTAACTAACTTTCCAGTTAAATCAGGGTGAAATGACCAGAATACCCTTTGACTTTGACTATTTTGATCATTTTAACGTCTAAGGGTGTTTTGGTCATTCATCCCAATTTAACAGGAAAGAACGGAAGTTGGCCTTAATACCCAATCTCATAGCATAATTCACAAATCTGTCACTTTAAACCCGTAGTACTCAAATCTGTTGCTTTCCGCAAACATATGGAACCATCTATGGAGTTATCTCTAATTTAAATTAAATACTTATATGAAAATCATTTTCTTTTGGGAAAAAAGGGTCTACAAAAAGTAATTTTAATAAGCTATGATTTTTTTATATAATAGGGAATAGCAGACACGGTATCATATCTGCAAAAGGAAGGCCAGTTGCTTCGTGGGGAACACAATCTTTTTGGTGAAACATTTCTTATAATGGCATCTGCAGCTGGGTAATTTATTTATTTCGAGTTTTTCATTTTATATTCTTGAACATCACTGTTGACTTCATTGACCATATTATATATACTGGTGCAGACCTCAACAACAACAAGAAGTTATGACCTGGTTGCTCGAACCTTTGAGCCATCAATGGACTCAACTCGAATGGCAAAACGCATATTTATCCGACCCTGCTGGTGTGATTAAATTGTGTGTTGAGACACAATTTATGTGGTCGTTATTTCACACGGTTACATTCTTTGAGAAAGCACTTAAGAGGAGTGGTGTAAAGAAAAGCAATGTGAATGCTAATAATTCCACATCATCATCTGTTCCACACCCGTTGGCTTCTCATCTGCCATGGATGCTTCCACCTCTGCTCAAAGTAATTCCTTTTTTTTTTTTTAAATACCGTCTTATTAGCTCATTTCATAAGTTGTTAACAAACCATTTCATTCTATAATTATTGTGTTTTATATGAAACGAGTTAAATAAAAAATTTAGCTAAGAGGGTAACAAGTAAAACAGACTGAAAGTCGCCTAAAGTCTATTTTTAAGTTATCACAACTCCTAAGTTGTTTGTGGGTCGCTCAATCCTTACTAATAAATGATCCGTTTCAGCTGCAACCCATTACCCAATTTTCGCAAACCACACATATTGCCAAATTTTGATAGTTGATTCTATGTATATCCGTGTAAAAAGTTGATTCTGCAGCTTTGTGGTTGATCACAAAAGAACTGCTTGACTTTTTAATTCTTTCTTAGTACTAGCACATCTTATTTACAAAATGTGTCGTTCTCTCACACAGAAGCAGTGTTGTAAATATAAGGATTAGTCGGTAAACGGTGGTCCATTGTTGCGACGATTTCACCTAATTGTCCATAAAATCGGTCAAATTCGGTGAAAAAATAGTCAAAATCAACCAAAATGTGTGAGTGTGTGTGTGTGTATATATAAGTTCAAAAAATTACATATAAAAGCTCCAATCCGATTAATTCTTATTTATCCCAATTAATTGCTAGTCGGTACCCCATCGCCCGACTAGTGCGTAGCGATTTTTACTACACTCGCAAGAGCTGATGAATAATATATGTTGCTTGATTTTTTCTTTCCAGCTTCTGCGTGCAATACATTCTCTTTGGTCACCATCTGTAACTCAAATATTACCTGGAGAAATAAAGGCAGCTATGATGATGAGTGATGTTGAACGAACCAGTCTTCTAGGTGAAAGTAACCCTAAAATGCCGAAAAGTGGAGTAACTTTTGCTGATGGCATTCCTGTAAATACAGAACCAAATGAATCTGATATCCGAAACTGGTTAAAGGGTATCCGAGAAAGCGGGTAAACAAACAACCAAATATACAATCTTATTTTAATAAAAGTTCATCATTGAGTTAATAATATGTTTATTTACTTTTAGGTATAATGTATTGGGGCTATCAATAACAGTTGGAGAATCATTTTTCAGACGCATTGATATTGAACCCGTTGAATTAGCACTAATGGAGAATATTAGTTCAATGGAATTTCGGCATATTAGACAACTTGTTCATTCAATTTTATTACCATTAGTAAAAAACTGTCCATCTGATTTATGGGATGTTTGGTTAAAAAGACTCTTATACCCTTTGCTAGTATTTTCTCACCAAGCTTTGAGGTGCTCGTGGTCTGCTCTTTTTGAGGAAGGTAGAGCTAAGGTTCCTGATCTATGTGGAATTTTAGGTGGACCCGATTTAAAAGTTGAAGTGATGGAAGAAAAGTTACTTCGGGTTTTGACCCGTGAAATTTGTTCGCTACTTGCGGTTTTGGGCTCACCTGGATTGAATTCTGGGCTTCACTCTGAGCAGTTGCCTACGGATTCTGATGTATTGTCCACATCTGTAGTTGGGTACGTATGATATACGAGTTATTAAGGCCAAATGTACTTGTAGAGGTCGCAAAGTGGTGCGGGTTGGGTAAAGGGTCAAATCGGGTACGGGTCAAAGTGTTTTATTTTATGTACGGGTAAAAACAGACCTGGTTGACTTGAAACACTTTTTATCTAGAAGTTGAGTTTGTTATTAATGATGTGCCAAATATGATAAAAGAATCAATATTTTAATAAAATGAAGTGTTAATTAAACAGATGGTCCTTGTGGTTTGCGAAAAGTAACAGGTTTGGGTACTAAGGGTTTAAAGTAACATGTTATATGCTTTCAGTTTTGTAAGGAGTTTGGGTATTTAGGCTAACCTCCGTTAATTTTTGCGTTAAATTAGGGTGAAATGACCAAGACATCCTTTGGCTATCTGAACAATCAAAGTCAAAGGATGAAAACTCAAAGGTTATTTCACCCTAATTTAACGCAAAAATTAACGGAAATTAGCCTTATTACCCAAACTCGTTACAAAATCGAAAGCATAAAACCCAAACATGTTACTTTCAATCCTTAATACCCAAACCTATTATTTCCCGCAAACCACAGGGACCGTCTGTGTAATTAATTATAAAATGAATTAAGAGGTTTTGTGTTTTCCTGTTTTACTTGTTCCGTATACTTACAAATAAACGGGTCAAAATTGCCACCTCTGGTATTCATGTTCTTTAATTTTTTAAACTAAATTTATCATCATTTCTTGCAGGTTTCTTTTACAGAACAAGGAAATAGCGGTTCCACTTTTGCATATGTGTTTAGATGCATTTAGATGGACAGATGTCGAAGCGACAGCTAAGATCACATCCTTCTGTGGGACCATAGTTCTTTTAGCTATTTCAACAAACAATCTTGAACTGAAACAATTTGTTTGTAAAGATCTATTCTCTGCAATAATCCAAAGTTTAGCTCTAGAGTCGAATGCTTTTACCAGTGCCAACTTGGTTAGTCTCTGCTGTGAAATATTTGTAAGCTTCTGTAAGCAAGATCCAACACCAAGACAAGTTAGTAAATCATTTTTTAACCATATTAATTTAACTTAGATAATAAATTTCACATGGTTTATTGAATTTTTATTTTTATGTGTAGATTTTGTTATCGCTTCCTTGCATCGGGAATCAAGATCTGGTTGCGTTTGAAGAAGCATTGGGAAAGACTAGCAGCCCTAAGGAACAAAAACAGCTTATGAAAAGCTTCTTGTTGCTTGGTACTGCAAACCAGTTGAAAGCCCTTGCAGTTCAAAAAAGTGTGAATTTGATCACAAATGTTGTCGGTTAGTATCTTCTTCCTCTTTTTTTTTCTCTTTTTTGGAGTACTTTTTTTCATGTTTTATTTAATTTCATTTTTTACTTTTTTTTTGTCAATAAACAAGATAAATATTTGTACTGAGAAATTATAAAAGTAGAAGACAAATAGGCAACACGGCTCTTTTTGGATAGGAAAATTGTTTATTTTTTCAAATTTCATTGGAAAATTACAATTTCACCTAAATGACATCAATATTTGGGGTTAATTTAGTAAATGTAGTCCTTTTGTAAATTAAAGGATGGGCACTTGAGGTTTGTATATATTAAGGGTAATATAATAAAAAAAAATACAATACATTTTATATTTTGCATGAAAAAGTCCCTCAACTTAGTAAATAATCCCTATACACGAAGAAATCCCTCTGGCCTCTACCCATCTTTGGTAAATTAAAGTCATAAATACTTGTGAAAAAAATTAAAATAATGAGTAGTGACTTGTTATTTCTTGGTCAAAATTTGATGAAGTGACATTCAATCTTTTACACTATAAATTTATACCATTTGTATATGATCAAAAAAAATTATACCTTCTTATATGTTTAAAAAACCATACATTTCAACTTTTTTTAAGCACTTGAAATGTTATTTCATAAAATTTTATCAGTTTAAGAGATGAAAGTTTTTTTCTTTTTTCAAGTACATGTATATTAGACAATTTGAGGTAATTTGGTATACCAAAACCGGGTTGCAGCACTTTTGATATTTTGACAAGTTTAGGTACCAAAATTAGGTTTATAGTCTTTTTTCACAAAATAAGAATGTATGTTGCTTTTTATGTTATTTACTTAGTTTTTCTGTCAAAAAAGGATCTTGCATGTTTACCTTTTATTTCGATGTAAAAAGTTTATATTTCTATATATATTAATTTTTAATTGAAACCACAATTTGTGTTTTCCAGCAAGGCCTCGAAGCTCACTACCCGCCTCAGATTCGAGAACAGATGACGGAAATGTAATTGGTTTGGCTGCAATTATGTAACCTTGTTCTTGTTAGTTTGGTGGTTTTTATGTACAAAACAAAGCTTTATTTTGTTTAATTTACAAACTGAAAACAAACAGTTATTAACAAGTAACTATCGAGCCGTATGTAACAAAAGTTTTAACCCTACCTTAAATCGGTTTGCCAGCAAGTGTTATTGGTATATTAATTTATTATTATATTACTGGTTCGAAATGCAAAGTTACAATTCTTGTATCCAACTTGGATGTAGCATTTGTACCTTTTATAATATTTGATACTCAGTGATGGTGTCTGACAGTTGCAAAAATAGGTGGATCTGTTAACGAGTAAAACTATATTATAACATTTATTTTACTTTGCAAGATATATTTACTATTTTTATAAAAACTTATGGCAGGTTAATGATATAACATCCAGGCCTTGTATTAATTAATATTGTCTGTTTTTTTTATGAGAAGCTTATAGATTTATCTTGGTTCCACCTTGGTATTTAAGGGGGTGATATTTTTTTATGAATCTACCATTTATTGTATCCATGATTGATGTGAGTGATGTGTGATTGCTTAAGGTGTTACAAGGTATTTTTATATCGTGTGGTTGACACAAGTATTTGTTTTCGAACATTTGAGCACCATGTTTGTAATTCCAACCTTAGAGCACTAGAAGAAGAAAAACATAACTATACTTTTATATGCATTTTATATATATATTATGTTATGTAACATTAATTAGTATAGGTCCCACTAATCAAAAAATTAAAGTTCTTTTAAGGTTACTGTTTGTGGGAACTAGGAATTTGTTGATTAACTTACGAGATATATGACAGAGACAACTTATTTTCTAAGAGAACTCATCTTGTGCTGTTCGTTTAGGACTTAACTGTTAAGCAAAATGACTTCATAATTAAGCCACTAAAGTAGTGTCTTTGAAGTTTACCCAATCTTCTTCCAAAATTCCCTCTCTTTTATCAAGTCCACGTCGAGCGTACTTAAAAAGTACCTAACCTAGTTTTGTAGGTTTCTCATAAATGCTTAATTAACCCAATTACCTAGTTTCAAACTCGTTTATGTTATATACTAATTTGAGTAAGTCCACAAGACAAAAATGGAGAGGGTTTGTCATGTATTTGATGAATTTTGATCCAACCAACATTGTAGCCTTTTAAGTCTCAACCTAAAGTTGGACCGATCACTATAAGCACAAGTCGATACTAACTCATTCGGGTTTGACAGACCATCCCCTCCCTATGCAAAGGAGCTCGTTCATCATGTCACGTTATCTTCTCTTTACTCTCTCATTTATGAGAAATTTAATTATATTTTACATATATGCATATAATTATTTTATCTATTACAAATAGTGATTTAAGCTTCAGTGTGTGATCAGCAGAGCTAAAGCTCCAGAGCCCTGTCAATTATTTGTGTTTGCACTTATATGAGATAAAACGCTCCGTTTGCGGTGCACACATATAATGTATATATGAGCACTTCAAGAGCAAAAGTAAAATTGCACTAATTTTAACGTTATTTTACATTTTTTAATAACTTTAAAAGTGTTTGGTTAATTAAACATCATAAGTCGGGGGTCTTATTGAATTAGTCTATTTACTCCTACGTGTTATATGTACCAGTGTCTACATTTCACCTTCATCAGACCTTGTCTTTAGATGAAAATATATTGAGTACAATGATGACGCCGACTTTATACGAGATAAATGTTAACCGGATGGTTCACTCCCTTGCACAAGTATCCGGGTCCTTAGCTTCATTGTTACCATCCTATATATTCTTTTGTACTAAAAAAATTCAAAAGAAAGTATAAATAATAAATAATGCCTCATTAGTAATTAGATTCCAAAATTTATAGTCACGACTTTAGTGCTTATTAATGAATGTCTTGTCTTGGACATTTGAAGCCGTCCAAATGTTGAAAACTTCATCCTCACACTGCTTTATCCTTTCTCTCCATCAATTCGATGTAAACTGCCTACCTCCAATAACCGGTCTTCCGGTGACAAACCTTCGACCGAAACATATTTTCACATAGTCTCGCCTCCACCATAAACATAACCTTTGATGATTAAAAAACTATGTATAATAACTCAAATCATAATTAATTCATAAGTGAGTGGTGACCAAAGATACAAAAGCCAGGTTTGAATATATATAGATAGGAGACAATATATAAAGTTTAATTCACACTTTAATCACCTCTTTCATCATATTTTTCGTTAATTTCATTTTTTCCACTCATATTTTCAAACCAATAAAGAGTTTGTAAGAACTCATAAAGAAATATTTCTCAAGATTCGTGAATATTATTGCATCACATATTAAGGGTGTGTTTGAAAACGTCTGACCCGTGCTGACCGAGATGATTTCTGACTCGGTCAGCTAGACGGGTTGTTTGATAGTAAAAAATGGTGCTGCTGACCCAAAAATATGTGCTGACCGAGACCTACAAATTAAAGATGCTGACCACAAAAGAAAATCTCATCCGCCTCTCCATCTCTCCATCGACCGACGCAGCTCTGCATCTCCATCGACCCAGCCTCCTCCACCGATTTCAATCCTCCACCGTGGGCTCTCTCCTCCACCGTCGGCTTCCCTCCACCGTCTCTCCTTCGTGAA
>WOUH02000009.1:5792070-5815487 GCA_009936405.2 Stevia rebaudiana
ACCAATGGGAGAAAGGATCCACCAACGGGGAGCGGGAGCCGTTGGCTCGTTGCATTCAAGGCCGCCGGGCATGGGGGCGGTGTTCCCGCCGGGGCCCGCCGAAATCGTCTTCCCCGCTACCCCAACGGGGTGACCGCTGCGGGTGGTCTAAGAGGTTCCTATGAGAGTATGAGTCCTAACTATCATTAACTAATTGACAATCGTAATCCAAATCATAGTCAAAACCCTTTGGGTTTAATGTTTGGGCTTTTCTAAAGGTCTATGAGGTGTGGGCTCTCCTAAAGCTTTCTTGGGCTATATACTTGGGCTTTATGCTCAAATCAAAGCCGGTTATTTCTCTCCCCAAATCACGCTTTGATCGTCTTTTTCATGGGTAACCACACTTGTTTTTTTCATTTCAGGCAGATTAGTTTCCATCTTTGGAAGAAAGAGTCGTTCGAAGGTTGCCTATCTCCATATACTAATACAAGAGAATTTACAAGGACACATGTCACTATTCTAGGGCACTTGCATTCTCATTCTGACACTTGACAACACCACATTAATTCTATTTACAAATCATGATTCATGAGAATTCATTGTTTAGTCAATCAACCGGGAGACAGAACAAGGAGGGGTCTGTTGACACCAAAATGTTTTGCTTATCTAAACGGGTTCCTATCAAGATCGATTTCTTCTCTTGGCGTGCGAGTATGATAGATTTTAATTAAGCGGCGCTACTAAGATGAGGTCATATGCAATGTTTCTGGTCGCTCACAGAAAAAGTCGAACATATCTTAGTATCATGCGAGTTTGCTAAGATACAACCATTAGGAAGGTTCTTGAGATAATTACAACCATTAGGAAGGTTATTGAAATACCAAAAGTGCCATCTCCCTTAAACTTGCTATAGCGTGATTTATTCCATTGTTATCCTGACATTGTACGTTATCAATTTGGTGTGCGAGAAATAATGAGATATTTAATAACATAGTTACAATGGCGTCAAAGGTGTGTGATTAGATCAAGATTTGGTGTCACTTTAGCTTTGTAAACTAACCCCTTTCTTGATTAATCTTTATGTCTTGTAATTCTAGCTTATAGCTTGTTTTTCAATAGTCTTTCCTGTCGTTAAAAAAATTATGTTTATAGTAAGAACCTGTAGAAAAGTTGTTCCGTGTATGCATATTATACATATTAGAGATTAAATTATCTTCAATAGTATATAGTACATATTTATAAGGATACACCTAACAATCTAAGGATTAGGTTCGGTCACACCTAGACTTTAGACTTCGGACCATACAATTTAAAGATACAAAACAGGGCCAACTATTAAACTTGATTTATATATAATTGTAACAGCTTATAGTTAGTTTATCTTAAGTTACTATATGTTTACTTTTTATTCTCATTTTAGGTATCCATAGGTTTAGTTTGATTGATTGTAATTTCAGTTTTTGTATAGTTAAGTCAACTTGTGGTTACTCGAAATCAACATTCTAGAATTACAAAGGGAGTTCTAGACTTCTCCAACGGTTTTGATTCTTCAAGATGGGTCTCTAAGAGTTTAGAAGCCAATCAAAGTCATTATAATTTATCATGATATTAACCTTAAGCTGCTAGGGAATTAAAATAGTCAAAATGTAAAGTTTGTGAATATAGTATTTTACCTCTACTCTCTTTATATATGTATATCTACATAATTAATGTCATATCTAATCCACCTCAAACCTCAAATTTGAATTTAAACGCCTCATGAGTTAGAGTCAAGTTTTAAGCTTCGAGTTTTATATATGAGTCGACCTCAAACCTAAAGTGTGTCAACTCAACTTAGCCTAATCACATTCTAGCTTATGTGTCAACTCAATTTAGCTTCATAACTTAAGCTTAAATCAGGATACATACTTAACCATAAAATAAAGTGTATATAACTGTAACAATATAGTTTCTCTATAGGGAATATAATTAGTTCAATCTACTCTATAATCAAGTAATTAACCTGAATTCATCCACTATGACTCAAAATGGCTATCAAGCTAAAACACTTACCAATTCTATGTACCAATTGAGCAAAAACCGCCACATGTCTCGCACACCGGAAAAGCAAAAAACGACACCGTTCTGCTGCATGTAAATTTGCATAGCAACCCGGCTTTTCCGGCAATCGTGCACGGCGGCATTCACTGGCGCACGTTAGCATGACTAATCATCACACGCCACGTCATCACAACTTTGCCCTCAGCTAATTCCCCTCGTCTTCTTCATCCACTGCCACCATCCTCATTATTCCCAAATTACCCCCCTTCCGATCCTAATATCCCCATTTTGCCCCCTACGCCGACTGCAATGGCCGGCGATCAATTCAGCTCCGGTGTAATCCAACCGTCTCCATCGCCTTTGAGAACGCGAAAATACAGGTCGATAACGGATATCCTCAACGACGACAATTGCGCGGTGGTTGAGCTCGATGACTACAGCGACACCGTTTGCGATCAATGCGGCTTCGGTGACCGTGACCACCAGCTGCTCCTCTGCGATAAATGTGATAAAGCGTATCACATGACGTGTCTCCGCCCTATCGTTGTTCGTGTTCCGATCGGTGACTGGTACTGCCCTGTTTGCTCCGATCATCGTCCGCCGATTAAAAGTATGCAGCTCCGATTATAACAATTCCTTTGTGTATATACATTGACCATTGTATGTTTGCATGAATCACAAGACAATTGAAATTTTGATTCAATTATGTTTGTAATTTGTGTTCTATTAGGTTTCACGCAGACTAAAATCTTTGATTTCTTTAAGATTAAGAAATGTACAGCTTCTGCTGTGAAAAGAATATCTCCTCAAGGTACATTTTTGTTTCTTCTTGATATATTTTTTTATTCACCTTCTGTCTGCTGAAATCTGAATGTTGATATTGAGAATCAATCAAACAATTGCTTTTGTGGTGGCTGCAATTTCAAGTTCCCCTTCTTCAAACCTGCTCATAAACAATTAGGGTTACAATTATTTCTAAATTTACAATTAGTTTTGTAAATGGGTGATTAGGTCACATCCAAAGAATCTTTTATGTTTTCTGGTTGTAATCTAGAACCCAAAAAAGACGAATTATGTTGTGTTTTAACTGATTGTAATATACTATTGCAAATGCCTCAAGTGTGTGAATATAATATTTAGCTGGTTCAGTTGAGTGGAAAATTCCACTTATGAATGATCTTTGATTATTGACATTACAACCAGCAAGTTTTGTTATAATTTCACACACTTAGATTGCTGTCATCTGATTACTTTTACTTCTATTATAATGTTGCATGTTGTTTAATCCTGCACTCTGTGTATATTAAAATAGCATTAATAAATGAGTTGTAAATCTTTCTCAAATCATGTCACATTCTTCGCGCGCCAAACAATTCTTTCATGTTGTCATTAATTCCAATTTTTTATCTTCTTGTCGGCTATCATATAGTGCACTTAATGACATTAGTTTATAAGAGTTCAACTACAATTAACTTAGGGAAGACAAACCTGTATGTATAATATCATTTCTCAGTTTTGTTACTATGTATACAATCTTCTTTAGTAATATATTGTCATTTATCATTTCGGGTGTTAATCATTTCATCGCGAGTAGAATATGATCAGTTGACGCGTAATGTCACGCGTCTATTATTAAGTTGTCTTTTAAGTGAGAGATTATTACGACGTATCAAAATATTTGTCCTTTTCTAGTTATACAGATAATTTCATCTTTCCAATTTTTAACCAAGCAAAATTGTAAGATTATGTAACTGTCAAACCATATTAATACACCATCTTCATCTTTATCAACCATTTTTATGGATACATAAACTTGTCTATGAAGTTTTTCATGTTCTTATATTATTTCTGGTGAAACATACAATCATGATTTTCTGGAATTCCAAGTTTCCTAAATGATTTAGCTTAACTACTGGGATTTTTTTTTGGTTAGAATATGGTAAACAGTGAAGATTTGTTATAATTATCAAATCAGAATGATTTAATGAAAGTCGATCATGGAAGTTAACATTTTACTTGCCTTACAATTCTATAGACCAACCAAATAACCAACTATGTATAAATTTTAAAAGCTATAATTAGCAAATGTTGCTTATTAGTTGACACAAATCAGCTTATTCTTATAATTATACAAAAAGTTACATTGAAGAAATGAATTGTAAACATAAAGAGCTCAATCGTGGTCAAAGAGTCTAGTTTCAGTACTTAGTTTGAAAGGTAAAGATAAACAATTATTAATAAGTTATTAATTATTCTAGGAAGATGTCATCATCTCTGTGTGCAAATTGATTACACTATTAATCAACCATAATTGTTCACTCTTCTTTTTCGTATCCCCAAAACATAAGATGTTATTGTTTGTTTTTATACTTTTTTATATTTCTATATTTTTTAAAATTTGCAGATTCCCGGAAACGTAGGAGACGGATTGTGCATCTTAAAAAAAGGAGGAGATTATTGGTATTTACTCCAACCGAAGATACGGAGCGTAGGTTGGAGCAAATGGGATCTTTAGCTTCTGCTTTAACCTCACTTAACATGGAATATAGTGATGATCTCACTTACTCATTTGATATGGCTCCAAGAGGGGCTAATTTAGCCATTTATGAAAAAGGTGGAATGCAGGTAAATATATTCTAAAATAATTATAATAAAATATCTGAATTTAAGTAATTTCATATCGTTTTCGCAAAGAATTATTAATTTGAGTAAACTACAGTTTTCGTCCCTGAGGTTTGTATAGACATACAGTTTCAGTCCACCCTTAACAGTGTGAATCCCTGAGGTTTCATTTCTTTGCAGTTTTGTTCGTCCCTAAGTATATTTTCTTTCTACACTTCCGTTAGAATCCTCCACGTGCCCCTCACGTGAGGGGCATTTTGGTCAATGTAGCGTGTTTTTACTCATCATAACACTTAAATAAGTAGACGGAAAATAGACTCAAGGACGACAACTGCTAAGAAAGGAAACCTCAGGGATGGAAACTGTTAAGATTGGACTGAAACTGCATGTCTATACAAACCTCAGGGACGGAAACTGTAGTTTACTCTATTTATTTTTACTTAGTTGTGACTAACAAGGTCACGGTTAAGGAAACAACCTCTTTAACAGTTATTAATATATTATATTTTTATATAGGATTTTAATGATTAAGGGGTGCCCGTGATACTTAATAGAAATGATTAAAGATCTCATTATATTATCATACCTGTTATCTTATGTGAATCTCGTTTAAGGTTCTTTCTAAAGAAGACACAGAAACCTTGGAATACTGCAATGCCATGTTGAAAAGAGGCGAATGCCCTCCGTTGCTTGTCATATTCGATTCTTGCGAAGGGTAAATAATTAAATTTTGTGTTACCAAAACAATCTTTTTATTCCAATTGTACCCCTTATGTTATAAATGGGTCAATTTGGGTAATATCTTAATTCTAACGGGTCAAAAGGTGTATTCAAATGCTTAAATCGCTTCATTGAAAAAAATTCAAGATTATATTAATTAATCTTAAATGTCAATAAAATGGATAAAAGATTTTTTTTGCAACTGAGATCACATACTAACATTTTTCTTTTTTGACCCGTTAACGCCTCTAATTCCAACAAAGTGTCATAACAATTAACAACGGTCTGTTTTAATACAGTTATACTGTAGAAGCTGATGGTCCTATAAAAGACATGACGTTGATAACCGAATACATCGGTGACGTGGATTATATTAAAAACCGTGAACATGATGATTGTGACAGCATGATGACTCTTCTTTTAGCATCAAATCCTTCAAAAAGTCTTGTTATCTGTCCAGATAAACGTGGAAACATTGCTCGCTTTATCAACGGGATAAATAACTTTTCTCCGTAAGCTTTCCAAAAATACCCTCATACTTGCTATATTACAATATATGCTATCTATTAATTAATTATATAATTATATAATTATTTCACTATTTTGCAGTGAATCAAAGAAGAAACAAAATCTAAAATGTGTGAGATACAATGTATATGGAGAATGCAGAGTTCTTCTGGTAGCCACTCGCGATATTGCAAAGGGTGAAAGATTATATTATGATTACAACGGGTATGAACATGAATATCCGACTCATCATTTCGTATAGAATTTTAAGCACAAGATTTATCATTAGCCTTTCAATTTATATTATATTACTGACCTTTTTTTTCACAAAGCCAAAAGAGCTTCTTTGTAGACAGTTTATGGAATCATTATATTATTTTAGGTATCAAAAGAATCTAAAGTTTATAGACCTTGTGTTGCAATGCACGCGATAGTACCTGCTGGACCACTTATCGCGTGTTCTTGAAAACATTAGATCTTTTGCATGAATTTTATATCATATAGCAGCAGTAGGCTCTATTTTTTAACATCCGTGATCAGGATTATTCAAACATATAACATCACACTCGATGGGTAAATGAGATCTGAAGGTGGTGATTGAACTAAAACGTTTATGTTCTGATGAACAAAAGTTATATATGGATTATGAGGTTTAAACACTCAAATTCCATGCATGTTGCGACTCATATGTGCAAATAAACAATTTAGTAGATTGAAAATAATGTAAATATGTTCATATTATCTTTTGGACCTGTTAAGAGACGAGTATGCCATTACATACCTATATTACTAATCAACACTGCATAATGAACACAATACTCATCATGTTACAAAGTGAAGTGTCAAATAGTCAATGAAATCTAAACGTAATTGTGCCATTTCCAGTTTGAACTACCTCATACTTGTTTCATTCAGACTTGTTTCATAGTTTTCAACTGAGCGGCAGACCCAACATGACCGACAGATAAGCCGACGTGAATGCTAGGAGTCTAATTAAATGATCATTTTGGTTTTCCTGGTTGATAGAATACGCTTGAGTTGGCAAGATGAGTGTCATCTTTTTTTAATGACGGGCTCGCACATAATTAAACGTAGTTTTAAATATACGATTATTTGTCACAAGAGACTTCAACTCTCAACCAACCACTTATACGATATGGTGGGTCAGTTTGAGCATAATTTGCTTGCTACATGCTACATGGGCGTCACCTGACCATCACCATTCACTCACATCCACTCACATGAGAAGGGTATGGTACGTGAGTTTGAGGTTTTAAATCTTTGTATAATATAACTATTAATTAATCTCAAACATATATTTAGTTTTCTTAGTTATAAACAAAATAAACTTACAAAGCAAAACACGCGTCAAAAACCAACTATGTTATTGTTCAACTTATAACGAAATGTTCAGGGAAAAAAAACAAGTCTACATATTTAAAAAAAATGTGCACAAGCTATTTAGGAAAACAAATTAACGTTTAAATAAATAGTGAAATAATCAAATAAAAAAATAAAAATTATATAAAAAAAATGATGATGTAAAATGATTGGTTGGAATTGTATGTTGTGCATAGTGACGAGGGCGTGATCACGCCAAAGCCTCACGCGGTGGGGAGGAGTGTTTCACGGGCATCATGCCGTGACGGCTCACACTCACCCATCATACCGTTCATCCTCCTTGATATCATTCAAACACATTGTTACTAAGAAACTAGTTTCTTTGGTGGGTAAATCATGTTAGGTCTCTAAAAAAAGGTTTAGGTTGAAACAAGACTTGTATGTATAAGCAGCCATAAGGTGAGTTTCATCATGTCACTTTTTTCTCTTTCTTTCTTAGGTTTTTGTTTAATCTTTTTTTTAAACAACAAATTTTATTCCACCAAAATCACCCAACCTTACATGTGCAATGATTTGAACTCTCTTTACTTTTGTGGGGGGCAAACACCATACGATTAAATATTTTGTTTAATCAGTAACGTGTTATTTTATTAACACAAATTATTACATCAAATATTCAAGTCATAGAATAATACAATGCAAGAGTTTACGTGTAAAAATATATACCTTAAGTGAATTTCAGGTTGTTCTTTTTTAGCTTTTATTATATAGCGTATCTTTATCTCGAGATTGTAATACGAAGAATGAATATTGTGACGTATTGTCACCTTATACCAAGGGTACTCACTAGTCTCTATTACACGAGATCTTACTTCAAATATGGTGTAGGTGACAAAAGATAATAATTATAATAATGTTGTTATACTATATAAGAGATGTCGTTTATTAGAGCTAAAACTTTAGGGAGTTATGAAGATTATTCTTATTAAAACTTATCTATATAAGAAAAACACTCACCACAAATACACTACAATACACACTTAAAAGCGTTGTCACGTCATCACCATTTTTTGTTTTTTAAATAGATGTTTCTCACTCCATATTTTTCATAATAAATAAAGAATAAGGGTCCCACCACACACACAAGTTGTTGATTAGGAGCCTAAACCGGCATACTCTAAAACGACCCAAACAGTGAGAGAGGTGATAAAAACAAACGTGGCCAATTGTGGGGGGAAAACGTGCTTATTTGTTTTAGCACACTTATATATGCTTTTAAATTCAATCTAAACAAAGATCATAGTAGCTCACAATCTTGCGATCTTAATTTCTTATGGTTTATAAACCAATTTGTATTATGACCTTATCCTGATAGAGATCCTATGTTTTTTTAGTGTATGATTCTAACACAAATTAGATTTCAAAATTTAAAAGCTCTGTGCCGACAGTAACAAGAGATCCCACTAGTATTTGATTCAAGCAGCTTTATATATAAAATCTGTAACAAGAGATCCAACTCGATTTTTTAATCAGCCTTATATATAAAAATTAACACATTTTAGTGACCAGGGTCAATGGACCTTTTTAACCCTCTAGTTCTGGTCCTGTTTGTTTATTAATGTCCAATGTCATGAACTCATAAACAGCTTTCATTTGAAAATCTTGGTATGATATTAATGTTATCACACTTGACTCAAAATAAAAACATTTCAATGCTTTAACCAAAGTCATGAAATTACATCCACTAATTAATACTAAACCGTTACTACACAAAAAGAACACCAAATGTGTGTTGCAATTGCAAGACATTTACATGAGTTTCATGTTTCAAAATGCACAATCAGGTTAGTCATGTGTACCTCGTTCATGATTCAATCGTTTCAGCCTCAGTTTAATTAACAATTTTAACCAGGGTTAACCCATCTTCACATGATCACGAACCATGGTTAACTCGATTCAAAATTCTACGCGGCGACAGCTTCAGCTTCCTCAATCTCCGTTTCTGAAGCTGAAATTAATGAAGCTGACTGGATCTTGCCAGCATGTTCAAGCCGCATCAATATCACACCCCTTAAATTCAACAATCACAAAATGAAACAATATTTCAAATTTTTATAAAATTATATAAAAAAAACGACCGTGTGCATGTGAGAACCTCATGCACTAGGTTTGCCATATAACAAGATTGAAAAATATCGAATCTCTCGAATCTCTTTTTATACACTAAAACAATAGATCGGGTATTATGGGCAAATATTATCTTGTTTTGTTTAAAAAAAATTGATTTTTTTCCACATGTGAATAAAAAATAATATTTCACATGTGATTATAAAATTTTAAAATATTATTACCTTGCATAGCGCGACTGTATAGGGATATCCCTGACTTTAATTCGGTTCACCGTACCACTTTGGCTCACAAGAACAACTTGTTCATCACTTTCACCATCATCTATACAAAAAAAAAAAGATTTTAAAGATTACATAAATCATGTGAGCCATTAACTAAACCTGAAAACAACGTATACCTGCTGAAGTAAAACCAACTACAAAAACAGCAGCCAAACGGTCTTCGGAGGAGAACTATAATAATAATAATAATAAATCATCAAAAAACAAAATTGGGAACTATATAAATACATATACATAAATAATGTAAATTTGTAGTAGAAAAAGCATACCTTGTAACCTATCAAACCGACCCTGTTTAAAGGAGATTGGCGAAAGCGACTCAAAGGAACTCGCTTTCCAAAACCATTTTCAGACACGAACAACAGCCATGGACCTTGTGTCCGCTTACTGCAGATAGATTATCATTTACTTTCATCTAATAGTTAAAAAAAAAAAAAAAAGTATATATATATATAAAATAATATAAATAAAAAATTACTGAGATCCAGGAGATTCAGGAGCTTTTATCCCATCCTGCTTTGCTGCAGGAATAATATCAACACATGCCATTCTATCACCTTCTTTCAATCTCATTGCAGCAGCACCTCGAGTATTTCTTCCAAGTGCTCGAATCTATAAATTTTAAATTAATCAAACCATCTAATTTATAAAATAATAATAATAGTAATAATAATATAGCACTTACAATTTCACAAGAGCTAAGAATAACAAATCCATTTTGTGAAGCCATTGCAACATAGTCTTCGTTTGTGCACCGACGTACCCATTTGAGTGAATCACCTGGAACCTACACAAGCAGAAAGAAAGTTGGCGCAAAAACATATTTATTTATTTTTAAATTAAAAAAAAGTTCAAGAAATACGAAATGAATACGAACCAGTTGAAGTGCTATAATCCCTGTTTGCCTAATAGATGAAAAGTACATTAACGATACTTTTTTAATGTATCCATTAGCAGTTAACATCAGAAGATACTGATCTTCAGTAAATTCACTAACGGGAATTATGGAAGTAATTCTTTCGCCTTCAGATAAAGACAAGATCTGGTTACATATGAAAATAACTAGTCAGCTGAAGGGTATAATAGTCAAATTGACTTGTTCATGGTGAATAACAGTTAGGTAGCATACCTGAATCAGGGGTGTACCTGCAGCTGCACGAGAGCATTCTGGAATTTTGTACGCCAGTGCAGAATACACAATACCCTTATCACTACACATTAATACCTTTTTTAATAAATTATCATCGCAATATGACAATCGAGTTAAAAATATATACTTATATAGAAATAAGATAATATGAAGACCCACTCTCAATGGAGAAACCATGAAAACCCTATTTTTACATATGTAAACAAGTAATTTTTTTTTATTTTTTTATAACTCTATATTCAAGTTTATGACTTTTGGTGAAAAAAAAAAATTAAAAAAGTGTCAAGTGAATATTTATAAACAAAAATGATTTGTGACATTTTTAAGAAAAACAGGTAGCTTACATATGTAAACTGGTAGTTTACATATGAACCCGATCAGCTACGTTTTTTTTGCTGATTTAACAAAAAAACTTCAGCGCTTTTTATTTTATTTTTTTTATAAAAGGTGATGAAAATTGGTATAAAATGTACCCTATTTTTTGCAATATATAAAAACAATTTTTTAAATGAGTTTTAATGAGTTTCCATGGTTTTTCCATGAGAGTGGGTTTTCTAATTATAATTCCCTTATATATATATATATAATAAAATAAAATAAAATAAAAAACTGAAGAACCTGAAATAGAGGAGGCGGTCATGGGCGCGACAGACAAGAAAGTCAGACATTGTGTCGTTGACTCTCAATTTTCCAACTGATTTACCAATAGTTCCACGGTTTTGTAGAGTAAAAGTATCGGGTTTCATTCTTTTAACATAACCCTTTTCACTAATCGCCTGAGGGTGCAATAAAAACATTTATAATATAACCAAACCCCAAAAAATTTATAAAAAAATCAAAATAACATTATGTATTTTTGAAGTACCAGTAACATTTCTTCATTTGGGATAACATCTATTTCATCAAGCATGCCATTATCAGTATCCTCTAAAGTTGAACGCCTTGGAGTTGCAAACTTATTCTTTATCTCGCTTGCTTCTTGTTCAATTAACTATGTAAAAAAACATATAGAAAAATAAATAAATAAATAAATAAAACGATTAAATAACTAAAAATATATACCTGCAATATTTGCTTTCTGCTTGATAGAAGTTCCTCCAAGTCAGAAATCTGTTCCGTTAAGGATTTTCCTTCACTAACGTACTTCCCTTTCTGAAAAAAGAAAACAAAATATCTAAATAGTTAATACACTCAAACTTGAGATTAAAATAAATTAAATTTAATTAACTTGGTAAAAAGAAAAATATGTGTTGCACCTCAAGTAATGTAAGTCTCCTTAAGTTCATATCTAATATTGCTTCAGCTTGCTTATCAGATAAATGAAACTCTGAAATATCATCATCATATGAAACAATTGAGAATTTAGAACATGTCACCAGGTTAAAATTGAAAAATAATAATAATAATAATAATAATAATAATAAAAATAACAGGCTTACTCTTTCTTAATTCTGCTGATGCGACTGAGTTGCTTGAAGCTTTTCTGATTACATTAATTACATCATCAATATTATCAAGCCCAATTAGAATACCCTTGTATTAACCAAAACAAAACAAAAAAAAAGTTTAACATTTGTTACTTAAAGTCATTTCTTAGTGTAGTTGACAAAAATTTTCAAACTCACACACCTCAACAATATGATTTCTGTCTCGTGCGTGTGCAAGCTTAAATCTTGCTCGCCTTTCAACCACCGAACATCTAAAATCCAAGAAAGCCTGTATGAAATACAAAATAAGTAAATAATGCAAATGTTTTTACGACCCGTTTAAAATAAAAATAATAATAATAGTAATAATAATAATAATAATAATAAAGCCATGTCAGCAACAATAAGTCAGTTAATTAATAGATTAAACAGCTTTGTGTATCAGATTGTACAACAGTTACCTGAAGCATTTCCTTTAAGCCCATTTGTTTAGGTTGTCCATCAAGAATACTGTCAAAACAATCAAACATGAGAAAAACAAATTAAAATAAAAAAAATTATATCCATTAATATAGTAATATTTCTCATATATTTGTCCAAAAACTATTATTGGGATAAGTAGAAAATCATGGTAGATATCATCAAGATTTTTGTTGCAATCAAGTTAATATAAATTATTTTATATGTATAGCCATGCATGGTATAACCTGTAGTGCACACACACAGATATTTATATATATATATAAATATATTCTTCATCAATAATGTACCTATACTACTTAAAAGTATTTCGTATGTAGAAAGACACCAACATACACGCATCTACAATAAATTTCAAGATCTCCAAAACATTTTAAGATATCTAAATTCTAGTTAACACAAACAACAAACTGAAAAACCACTCACCCAACCATGTTGCAGCTAAAACTTGACTGTAAAGCAGTGAAACGATATAGATTATTCAGAACAATGGATGGATCAGAACCCCTCTTAAGCTGAGAAGTTTGAATAAAATAAATTCAGTTAAAAAAATATATAAAATAAATCTGCTCAGAATCATTAAATCTCCCAACACAATAAAAACTGATGCAAAAATTGATAATATTGATACCTCAATGACTATTCGCATTCCAGATCGATCACTCTCATCACGGATATCACTTATGCCTTCCAAAGTCTTAACAAAAGAAATCCAGAATATATTCAGATTATAATAGAATATAAAATGGTAAATTTAGTGCATGATGGATATCGTATAAAAATATTATCATTATTTCCTTCAATCCATGATTAGTACCTTGTTTTGAATTAACTCAGCAATTTTCATAACTAGATAGGATTTGTTGGTCTGATAAGGAATCTGTTTCATATATGAAACACAAATTTGCAACATGTTAATATGAGATTTACAGTGTATGAATATGTAATATGAGTTTCAAATCCTAAAAAATCTATTAAATAGATAGTGACCTCTTTTACTACAATTGCTGCACTTTTTGTTTTAGAATCAGATATTACAATCTCTGTTTTTCCTCTAACTATTACACGTCCTTTTCCAGTTCGATAAGCTTCCAAGATTCTGTAATAATTAGAATTAAAGAGATTAATAAATCTGCAAATTCTTTAAAACGCTAAAAATTAAAAAAATATTAATAAAATAAATCAAAGATACCCGAGATTTCCCATTATGATTCCTCCTGTTGGAAAATCAGGTCCAGGCATGTATTCCAGTAATTCTTGTAACTGTTACAAAATCAAGCAGGTTGAATGAGAATAAAATCCAAAAATAATGAACAAAATAATATTTTATAATTGGACATGCAACAACATGAAATTGAAATGAAAAAGTTTGTTATCAGACAATAAAACAGATACCGTGACATCTGGATTATGAATCAAGACAGATAAAGCATCAACCAACTCCCCAAGATTATGTGGAGGAATATTCGTTGCCATTCCAACCTAAAAATTAAAATTAATATATCAATAATCATCTCGACACGTAATTTTTTAGGTTCAAAGTATAACATCTAGATAAAATTACCGCAATCCCTGAAGAACCGTTCAATAATAAGTTTGGGATTCGAGCAGGAAGCAATGACGGTTCTTTTAAGGAATTGTCAAAGTTTGGAACAAAATCAACCTGCCAAAAATATGAACTTATGGCATTAAAAATTATGTAACGATACTCTAAAATTTGTAAATTAAAAAATACTTACTGTATCCATATCCAAATCTGATAGAAGCATTGTTTCAGTAAGTGCCTGAAAAAATAGAGCTAAAAAATGAGTCCTGGTATTTACTTATTATTATGCAAAAGAAAACCAATAAAAAATAATATTACACTAAGCATCGGAAATCTATAACCAATATATAAGAAACGGAATACATTAATGAGAACAAACAGCAAAGTAGTAACGTTTCACAGTAAGTAAGTGTCACTTAACTGCTTAAAAACAGAGACATTTTAGCAATTTATGTTTTTTAGCATCTAATCTTCACTGCAAACAACTACAACTGATAATAGAAGTATAAAATTGTAACATACTTCCAATCTGCATTCTGTATACCGCATTGCTGCAGGATTATCTCCATCCAATGAGCCAAAATTCCCATGACCACTAACAAGTGGACAACGCAACGAAAAATCCTGAAAAATATTTACATATTTAATAAGGTAAAAACTGAATTACATAATATACATATAAATATCATCCTTTAAAGCTAAATACATAGACCCTAATATTGAAAATACATGTGTGATATTATAAATGTTTAACTACCTGCGCCATTCGGACTAGTGAATCATATACTGCATTATCACCATGTGGATGAAACTTACCTAGAACCTGAGAAAGAGAAAACAGTCAAACTATAAATTTATAGTAAGAAAATATAACGAAACTGGAAAATAATAAAAGACAGGTGTAATCAGATGATAACCTCTCCAACAACTCTAGCACATTTCTTATGAGGTTTACGTGATGAAAGGCCCAATTCATGCAAAGCAAATCTGCAATTACATTAAAACAAAAAAAAAGATTAATCTGTTGCAATCATTGGTGATATCAACCAATATATCAATGCAATTAGCCAACAACCACCATTTCATATTAAAGACCAGGGTGTATTATGTATAGATGTGTTCATGAATAACAGATAAAATAGAATCATAGAAACATGTATACCTAATTGTTGTAAAGATCAATACTATGAAGAACAATCAGTCAATCAGTAATATAGTAAACACAAAAGACCAGAGATTTCATTGTAATCAAAGTCATAACTTCATGAATCACAACTCCATTACATATTTACATGCCATATTGAACTGATAAACACTCACAATATACGCCGGTGAACAGGTTTCAATCCATCACGAACATCCGGCAATGCTCGTCCAAGCAAAACCGAGATAGCATATGACATATACGCTTCAGTAGCCTCTTTATGAAGCTCCGTTGCAACAATCCTTCCGTCACCGTCACCACCGGCAACCACCGTCGTTAAACCCCCATTTCCGCCGTCGTCCACGCCGTCCGTCGCAGAACTCTCTCGCCGCTTCGAATTCACCGACGTCAGACGGCCAGATCGCGAATCAACCGAAAGGAACCGCAGATTGTCAAGGCTGCTTCCCTGTCTCGGTAATCGAGCAGCGGAAATTGGTAACGATAGCTGACTGTAACATCGGAAGAATCGAAATCCGGTGGTGAATGCCATTGAAGAATCGTTGAGTTTGTAGGATGAAAGATTCATGCCATCAGAAGACGTATCCTAATGAATATGTTCTGGTTTATCGCTATCTTTGTCTGGATACTGGTTTTGTGAAGAAGCTTAAACCCTAATCAAGGGTTCCTGCGCGCCAAGCTGTGTTTATGTTTGATGAATTAGACTTGTACCCCAAGGAAATGAGATTTGTTTCATCTTGGTCCTCATTGCGACATACAAGGTTCGATACAAAAAAAGGTTGCATTTGTGGGTTAGTGGTTAAATAACATGACCCATATTTTTATGTGTTAAAAACATTTGCTTCAACTGTCACACGTTTTAAAAATCATGCAACCTGAACACGAGTTGATTAAGTTATTTGTTTAAACATGTTGACATGTTAGCAGGTAATAATCAAGTTGTAGACATGCTAGTTGGATTGATGGGTTGCCAAAATTTGTTAGATGTGACAACTCAAAAGTCTAAGCTAATTAGTTTTATGTTGTTTCCGATCATGTTGGAAATTACCACTCGAGTCAAGACGAAGTAAACAAGCTAAATGAAAGTGAGTTTTATGAGTTTGTATCCACAGTTAATGTTTTTTTTCACAATAATTTTTGTATATTATTAATTAGGTTATAACTCGTACGGTTGTAGTGATAAACGACAAATAATTAAAAAGTTTGTAGAAATATTTAATTCTTTTACAAAAGATACAAGCCCAAAGCTTTGCATTATGAGAGCAAAATAATATGGTGCATAGTAGCATCATGTGAGTAAAATAATTAACCTATGTGTTACCCGGTATGATTTCTGCTATTACATACTTATCAAGTGAAATAATTGAGATTCAACCTTAAAAATAATATATGCTTTGACAATCCTGATAATCGAGGGCGCACCTTCTTAGGGTATGGGTGGCCTTCGGCTCTGCCATTTTTTCCATTAGTAGTGTAGAATTCACGATTTTAGGTCAAAACTTATTTATGTATATAGACCGGTTTCTCATTAAATTTTCCTAAAATTTTACCTCTAAATTCTCGGCCCCTCACTTTTATTTTCATAAAGTTCTTATTATTTTATACATATGGCAAACTTAAAAGTGTGATTTTATTTATTTGTTTAAACTTGTTTAAATATTTAATTATAGTTTAAAGAATATTTATAGTTTAAGGTTTAAAGTGTAAATACTATAAAATCATAGCTTAATATGCAAAAAAAATAAAAATAAAAAAACAAAGAAGGGATTAATATATGGGTTATAAAGATTGTACATAGCATAATAGACTTCAATTACGATACTAGTTGGAGTTTTATAATGTTGAAATGAAAGAGATTACCAAGCTAAGTGGTGTGTCAACTATTTCCGATCTATGCCAAAGTCTTATGGAAACACAAAAACATGAGACGTATTATTTTGTTGATAGGGTGGTTTGGTTAATCATGACACTTTCAGATTCCACTACAACAGAGTGAGAGAGATTTTCAACATAGAAAATGCTTTCGCAATAAGATGTCAAATGAGTTTCTGGGACTGTGATCTTTTATGTTGAAGGAGATCGAGCCCACTAGTCCAAGAACGAGTCGCGCGTGAAAAAGGCTAGAGCCGTACAATCTCGATCCTCACAATCACCACGCCAAATCGCCAATCCGGTGAAACATAACTCAGAGGATTAGGGTGTGCATTTTTGGGAGAGGAATCGCCATCAAGTTTCATGTCTGCAACGAATTTAAAGGTATGTATCTAGCCACATTTGAAGATCTCAGTTCATTCCACGACTGCAAATCTTAAGTCTCATTTTTATTTTGGGTTAAGTCTTGGTTCACGAATCCACGATTGAGAGATTTATATGTTTCCAAAACTTATATTCTTGTTTATCTCCAAATGTTTATGTGCAAACATCGCTAGTGTGTTTATGAATGAATTTTGTATTGAATAGGTGATTCATGGTGAAGGAAGCCAATGTTGAGTCTTGAAACAACGATCTAGATCATAAATCCATTAGAAGAACAAATATGTGAATCAGCAATTGAATTTGTTTATGAAAAAGAAATTATATAAAAAGTAGCTTAATTAAAGTGTTTAGCTTTGTGTAACAGAGTATTTCAAATCCAAGTATATCACACGAGGGAGGGTTACAAAAGTGTGCTTAATTCAAAGGCCGGTGAAGAAGATATGATAAACCCAAACCTATATTCATTTCAGCCTTGATATACATTTATCATTTATTTGTGACTTTGTGATAATGAATTCTGAATACCATCCCAGTATCCCACCAAGTAACGTTCAAGGCTGAGTTTACAATATTTTATATGGAATTTTGGTCTAGATACTTTTTTTTTTGTGTTTGTTTACAACCCTAACTATTATTTAGAAAATAAATAGAAACAAATAAAGTTATTTTTTTTTAATGGCAAATTATCATACTCCTAAATTGTACCTTAAATATTTACTTTATCCGGGTTTGAACCCAAGACCTCTCCATAATGGTGCTACTAGAGGCAAAGCCCCTGTCATTGGGCCACCAACCCCAATGGTAAATAAAATTGGTTAAGCAATGATCTTGTACCCTAGTGGTAGAGGTGAGGTGCCTGAGATCCTTCCATATGGAGAGGTCTCAGGTTCAAGTCTTACTCAGACATAAAAATTTTGAGTGAGTTAGAGGGTTTTTGGTTGGATCACCAAAAAACTGGGCTAAAATGGTAAGGTATTTCGTCTTTTACGCCCCAATACTTGACCAATCGTGCCGTTCAAAAATTTTTTTAATAATAAAATAATAATTAAAAAATAAAGTTGGTTGACTGTTGAGTTTTAGAATTCAAGTGTTCTTTTCTTTAAATTACGTCCCGGGTTTAAATCTATTTTTGTCCCCTTTTGTATTTTGTTTTTCAGACATAGCAGGCATCATAGTGTGTGAATGTGTGAAATGCATTTATTTCTCCCTTTTCCTAAATTTATTGAGTTTATTTAACTGTTCTTCTGAGCATTTTTTAAATTTGTTCTCATAGTTATTTATTTGAAAATTAATATTTAAGGTTCTCTTCCTTGTTTGTTTGTTAGTTAACTTCAAATACATTCATGGAATAATAATGGTAGCCAACTATTTCATTTGGGAGTTTTAGGTGGATAGTTTGTAGCTACAACTCCTTTAAATGTTAGTGAGAATTTAGAAAGCTCTAGATACACTTAGATTTGGTAGAATATATATAAATTTTAGACTTAAGACCATGCGTAGTGGTTTGGAGGTGGAGGTGGAGGTGGAGAAGGGTGAGTTATGACGCGTCAGTGCCACGCAAGAGAGAGAATGGGTGGTGGAAAATGGGTATAGTGATGAGTGGTGGAGAGATAATAGGTTAAATGAGTGTAACAGGTCAAGTGGGGCCCACGAAACCCTCCCAACGCTGCTTTTCTTCTTCCTCTCCCCCTCCACGCCCGTTGAAAAACCCACGCCACCACCTCCAAAGCCCCTCCAACGCCCCGGCGTTTCGGTATTGGAGGGCGTTGAAGCCCCCTCCATGCCCAAAACCACCTCCACTACACCCAGCCTAATTCGAAGAAGATGAGTGTCTTATAGTGCTTGTTTCATTAATTTACAATATTAATGAGAAGACGGGTGTGTTTTAAAATCGGCTCTTGAACAACTAAAGCTTTCGTGAAGTTTGCTTTATCAATTATGTCTTTTATTTTAGATTGAGTTAATATGCTTGAAATGTTTTAACTTGCATACCTGACTAAGGCATAAGGTATAAAGGTATGAGCACTTTTGAAAATCATTAGAATGTTTACATAAAGGTATGAGCAACTTTTGGAAAATCATTAGAATGTTGTATAAACAAACGAAAGCATATGTAAATCATAAAATTGTTAGATGTTAAAGATCTGAGTCATTATCTAAAATATACCCGTTTGATTCCTATCCGACCCAACCCAAATGGAAATTCGTAAATCAAATTGCTAGATAATCGAAAACCAAAACACAGTGACCCAGTGAAAAAATCTTGGGCCCGCCACTGAGATCAAGGTCATGAGAGCATTTACATTAGAGTTTTTTAAAATTATTTGAGTGCGTTCTTTATATTATAGAGATTGGTTTAAAGTGGTTGTGAGTGGAGAGATATAGATAAACTGATGAAACCAGTAAATATAGAGAAGCACTGTTCATTAAAGTAAATTTGAGAGATAAAAAAGGTAATGATAAATGTATAAAACTAATATTTAATTGAATATAAGAGAGAAAAAGTAGTGGTAAAGGTAAAAAAATATTATTATTTAATTAAATATGAGAGAGAAAATGTAGTGATTTTTAGTGAATTATATAGATAAATATGAATATTTTAATGTGAATTCTCTGAACCATGACATATATAGGGAAGAACTAGGTGAATCAAACTGGTGTCTAAGTTATTTTGGTTAAAAGACACTTTCTGGAGTTTTATAAAACCCAAAAACTGTCTGTTAATATAAAACCTTAAATGTATTATATGTTTGTAACTTTGTATTAATTTATGTCTTGCAAAATTTAATCAAAAGTTAGGTTCATATTTATAATCCAGAAAATTTAAGTCTCAAATAGAAAAACCGAACCCAAACAAAATTCTAAAACCAAACCGAAATGGGTTTTAAAACTACAAAAACCTATATTTCATGTGTGGGGTTTGAACCAAAAACGGACCCGTGCATATCACTCTTTGGTCTTCGTAGAACTGGACTTTGATAAGCTTTGCCAACATGGATCAATCTCTTGCTACTTTGCTAGACTCGTAAAATATTGAAACCCAAAGTGGAAACAATTTTGTTTAGCTATAGTACATGTATTTGATAAATCTTTCATACGATTTTTTATTTGTTATAACATTTTTTTTTTTGTAAAATACGGTGTAACACGCTTGATCCTTAGTTGGACAAGATTGGTTTAATACTTGGGCTAGAAATCCAACTTGCTAGAGCTCTTTTGGGCTGTTTTTATAACATCAATGTAGAGGGTTGTTTTTAGTAGAGCACAAGCCCATGTTAGATTAGGCCCAAACCCTAAACATAAAACATGTCATTTCATCTTACATTTGCTTTAACCAAACGTAATTAACGAAGTTGTCAAAAGTCAAAACAGATGGAGGATTAGGGAAACATATTAGAGAGAGAAATGAATCAACCACCCCACATGTTAAAAAAAACCAACAAATACAACTATTCAATGGTATTCCACTAGAGAAAAAGTACAACATAAAATCCAAGAAAAAAAAAACCGAAACAATAACATAAAACGATCGCTAATCAAAGGACTAAACCTCATACTCAACAATGTGAAACGGGGCACGAAAGCGAGTTCGTTACCGAGGACGATGACAATGATGACGACGAAGGTGAAGTAACACACGCGTGTACTTTCTCCACTTCATTTTCACACGCAATCGGCCCGTCAAATATAATATCAATATTATCCTCAAAGCCAGTATCATCAAACAAGTCAAGGAGTTCACCTGATTTATCAAGAGGAAAGTGTGGGACCGGAAGCAAATTGTAACTTGAATCCAAACACAAGCTCCATTGGAGTTCTTCATCAACCGAAGGCGGGAAATCAAGATTATGAATTCCAGGCATTAGCTCTTCTTTTTCTCCTAATGTTTCATGCTGTTGTTGTTCCTGTTGTTGTTGTTGGCAGCTAATGTTGTGATGAACCTCTTCATCTTGCTCATGTTTTGGTGAAGCTACAACTTCATTTGACTCTGGGGTGGATTGGATTTGTGGCACGCTTTTCAATCGATCAGCGTATATGCTAATATCAAAATTGGTCACGGCTTTTGCGCCTCGATACTCGATGGCTGCTAAGTCGTATGCTGCAGCCGCTTCCTCTTGAGTGCCTTAAAAAAATGAATTAATCAATTTACTTGTAACAATTGAGGTCATGATCATGTCTATTGAGATAACATTGTTTGTTTGTAAAAGTTTTTGAGCGTTTTAACCAAATATTAACCAAGCTAGTTATATTAATAGTTACTCTAGTAATCAAGAACAAAGAAAAATAAAAGGATAATATTTAAGGGTATGATTCATGTCACATACTCGCATCCATCTAATATCCATATAAATTTTATAACTAATCTCATACCCAGTCTCATGCCTAAAACACATGCCTCATTACTTGTCCCAAATGTTTCAAGTTTCAGGTTTCCCTGTCGAGCTCAGGGTCGGATTTGTTTGTGACCAACGGTGCAAGTTGATTTGATTACCAAGTAATTGCAATATAATCCCGAATGCAACTTTAAACTACTCATTAACCTCCCATTAACTAATTTCATCTATAAGTAAGTCCTCATTCAATAAATTATTTTATACCATTAGGTTGATATATTAGGCACATAAATCACTAACTGGGGCACTATACTTTTAACTCAATTTTAATTTACTAAAAGTATTCTTCATTTCTTCATATTAGCTCATTTTTTAATTTAATATAATTGCACTACATTTTTTTTTGTAATTTATGAAATCATCATTTATAAAATTAATAAATAAAGAAAATCAGGGTCTATCAACTACTATGCTTGTATAACAATTAACAAGAGCTTTTCCCAATTGAATTTATACTTTTAGTAAATGAATTTGAATTTTTAATATAAAGAAAATACCATGATTAGAGAAACAAGTACATAAAAAAGTGTTATTAAGAGAAACAAATTGTTTAATATGAGGGGTCATGTGCAATGTTCTCAAGACTCTAGTATATACTGGAAGAAAAAGCTTTAAAGTTACTTTGATTCTTTGTTCTATATTTTAGCTGTTGCTGTAAAAAAACTTGTATACATTTGTTAATTAATAACTAAATAGTTTTTTATAATGATTAAACCTATATTTAAAATAAAGCAAAATCAAAATCACCATTATCAGACAATGAATATACTAATAAGTAATAAGCAAACGAATAAAATAAAAACTGTATAATATTAATGCTTACTAATAAACAAAATAAAAGGTTTATAATAAAAACATAACAGAGAATATCTTTTACCAGATCTTAAATACTGTATTAATCTTAATTATCTATTTGATCTTAAAAAAAGATGCCACTAAAAATATTGCATTTCAAACAGAATAGAGTTAGAGAGTCATGGACTAATTTTTTAGAAACAAAGATAGAAATATTGCACGCCTTTTCATGATAATTATTTATTTTGTGTGAGATTGGATCTATGTGATTCGACATGAAAAGTCTGTTTTGTACGGCTAACAAGAATCCCCCCAAAATGCAAAGTCAATATCTTATAATGGTATTTTTTTTTAGCTAAATTGGATTTAAATAATCTCAACTTTGGGGTATTGGCCAATAATAATCTCACCTGAAAATATCACTGTCAGCGGTCCCACCTTTCTCTTTTTATTTGAATAATGGTTCCGCCGTTAAAAACCCTAACGACGTTAGATTTTTTCTTACGTGGTTGTCTACGTGGTCGATGACGTGGATTCATTTTAGTCTTTCATACATAATGAATAATTGTGTAATATATACAACTAGA
>WOUH02000009.1:5847997-5875913 GCA_009936405.2 Stevia rebaudiana
TTTGATTAGGATTTTGATTTGAATTTTGATTTTGGATACACCATTGTTGGAAAAGATTAAACTGGTTTGGATCCATATCAAACCACTACAACATCATACAACTTTATATATAATCTACAACTGAATGATATACTGGATTGCTTTGTAGTCAACAACTTGGTTTTACTATTAGATTTTGTTACAAAAGATGCATATAGTGTTTTACAAAATGGTTGTTGGAGTATTTTTGTTTCTAGACGATAGTAACACATACAAATTACATGGGTCTTTTTCATACACAAACACATTACCTGATAAAAATATTAGCACCTACACAAATTAACAAAACCAAAAAATTTTCCTTCTAAAACAAATCTGCAGTAGAATCAACTAACCCCAAGTAAATGTACACTTTGATAAGTCAATTCAATTGACTATCCTTTAAACATCACACTTTAGACTTGAAGAGAATGCTGAGATTCCTTTTAATTAGCTGGACAGGCTTACTTTTCATATGAAATTGAATCAAATTTGTAAAGAACCTAAGCAAATAAATATAGCGCTAATTATCTAAATTTTTTATTGCAAGCAAAGAATAAAAACTACTGACATTTCATCCAACGATCATATTACTTAAACTTCATGATATGTAAAATCAAAGCCTGCAAAAACAATGATCATAAAAACAGTAGCAATTTTTTTTTTAATAAAATCTAACCAAACACATACTCACTCACAATGTACACACTTTTAGTCTGCTAATCGGGAAAAATTACAAGTTAATAAACAATGTAATGACATTATAACAAAACCACATAAAGCAATCTGAGGCTAAATATCATTAAAATAAACACTTACGCAGCACCTAATAGTTGAATGTACAGACTTTACCAATAGCAAAATGTCCAAGAGACTTCAGTACACAATCACTGTATTTCGTGAAAACAATCTCAAAATTATTCAAGTCAAAAAGCGAAAAATAAAAAGTTTGTTGACATAATTAGCAAAGAACAATGCAGCCACGTCCCAATCAAAACAAAAAAAAATTATTTTACCACCTTTATGAAATAACTAAATACCACAAACTGTAAACCACATATGGAACCAACCAAAAAAAATAAGAAAAACAAAAGAACACCAATGACTTACACAGATTGTTTGATTAATCACTTACTTGGAAACTTATTGCTACCATTACCACATCCAAAATAAAACTTTGACATACTTGTATTGTATTCCATAGACTTCGATCACTCAGCATCCTACCACTAATCTAGATCCCAACCATGGCACGAAGCACATTCAAATTAGAAGAGCAAAGGGACTGCCCGCGAATAATCAACAACACTATCATCACCCAACTGGAATTTATCGTTGTAAAAGAAACAGTTAAAAAACGAAACGTCTAATTTCGAACTAATATAAACGAAATCAACGGATAACAACTACTTTACAGCGATATCAATTTCCCCTGTGAATTTTTTTTGGTTTTAGGTGGGTTAAGCTTTCACATTTGGTTTCTAGGTGAGATTTGGTAGGAGTTATTATCTGCTCTTTGTTAGGTTACACAAGAAATACCACCTACCACTTTTTAAATACCACCTACCATCACCTCCGTTATTTGAGACTATGGTTCAATGCAATCAAATTAATGCTTATTGTAGTAAATGTTTGTGCTACATAATCATAAAATTCAAGTGAACTTCAAGACACTAGCATCAATTAGCAAATAATCACACCAAGCTACACATTAAAACTTGGATTTCAGGCCTCAATTCACTTTTGTCAGAGGTAAGAAACACAAAAGGAGAAGCTGTCAAATTAAACTCAAAAGATCCACAATCAACTAACAAAATCAATCAACTAACAAAACCAATAACCAAACCTACAATAACAAGTAGAAGCTGCCAAATTAAACTCTTGACAACATGTTTAGATAATCAATCCCAAATCCAAGTACATCCTTAAGTAACTATTGCTATAAAGATTAGGGAATTAGACCAAAAAACTCTTGAAGAACCAGAATGCACAAACACAAACATTAGCTTCAAATCATTGGTTGCAGCACCAGTCGATTATCAACAATTATCAACAATTGTTGATACACAAAAACAGCAAAACAGCAAAACTAACCTATTATCAACAATTGATCGATACACAAAAACATCAAAACTAACCTCGATATGCAGAAATCAAACCTTCGTAACCCTTCTGTTTTAGATATCACCAGAAATCAAACCTTCGTACCCTTTTATGCAGAAAGAACAAGAACAGCCCTAAAATTCATGAACAACCCTAGTTCATGTAATCGAGCAATGAAATAAGAACCCTAGTTCATGTAATCGATTAAGAGAGTGAACATACCTGAGAAAGTGGCCGGAGAGGTGTGTCTCGTCGGAGGAGAAAGTGGCCGGACTCTTGTAGATCGGCTATCTCTACTGAATTTACAACCTTCCAATTCATATAAACCACGCCGTGCTCGCTATCTCTTAGCCCCCAATAACGCCCAAGGGGTTGGTGTTTGGGCTTTGTCAGGCGTTGTTTGAGGGAATGACGCCCAAATGACAACGTATTACACGTAGTCTTATGGGCAAGTGGAAAGTACAAATTGTTGAAATAAGGGAGTACAAGTATGTCTTGTGTAGTACCATACTACGATGCGAGTTTAAAATGGAAATAGAATAGGAAAACTTGGTAGTTGTATGTTTATCACACTTTAAACACCATCCAAAAAATCAAAATGGAGTTCACGAGAGAAAGCATCACCAGAACTATCGACGGTATATATACCGGATTTGTTGAGGTTAGTCTAGTTTTTTTTTAACATGTATATCCAATATCACCGGTTTCTTATTAGTTAACAAATAATCCTAATTATCATGACGAAATAACTAGATTGAATATGAAAGAATTATGGTTATTACCCATGGACCATGGTTATTACCCTTTGTTGAAAATTTCTTTAACGGTGGGAAGAGCTTGATATGTATGGTATTATGACATGGTTGATTAACAGTAGATTCACGAAACATACAGGATTTGATAAATTGAAGGCAAATTTCTTATCAATCAATTGTTTAAAGTTATTTTTTAATTTTAAAAAGGTCGTAATATGCTTTTGAACAGATGAGATTATGTTACCAGAAAAGCCTTAAAACCTAATAATATCGTCACCGACTCACCGCGGTAGTGACCTAGTGGTAAGGAGGGGAGAATCCATAATGGAGGTCAAGGGGCCAAAGCCCGGCACCCACCCATTTTTTTCCTGGGTCACGTGATTTACCTCTCTAATGTTAGTCGTGAGACTAGTCAGTGAGAGACGCCTAACAGTGATGTGCACCATTTTTTAATGATGTCCTCCAAACCAATGAGATCATGTCAAACGATGGAACCCTTGATATTCCGATAATATCCTGCTAACTAATGTGGTAATGTGAAACACACCTACGCTAACTAACGTGATAACGTGAAACACATCTACGATTGGTAGAAGACCTTCAATGGAATCATAAACAAAAACCAATGGACGGTGATTTTGTTGTGAATTTACAGAAAATGGAAAATAATTTTAATTACCCCTGGATCAATTGAGAGTCGTTAAAAACTTTTAAATTAAACGAATGTGGTGGTTCACTCAAAATCTTTTATCAGATAAAACTCAATTGTTGAATTCGAAGAACAAAGTATGAAATTTGAGAGTGGATGTTTGAACCAATAAGTATCGTCGAATGAATGAATTCGATGATATATGGGATCAATGATTGAAACTGCACTAGGGCAGTTTTCCAGTTTTCCAAACGATTTAGAAAATGGACCCAGCCAGGGGCTGTTGCCTCTTGGACCACGCTACCGGGGGCTGCGCCCGTACCCTTATGCCTAGACACAATAGACTCAAATAAGTGTGCTCCCGCAGTCGGCTTATTTAATAACTATAATGTCTTATTCGACAATCTAAGTTAATCCCAACTACACTAAAATGTCTAACAATAAATCCAAAGCTTTGTGACATCTGATTTTATCAACTTTTATAACACTTGAATAAGGTCAATTTTATTAGGAGTGCATGATTTTTTTTGGTATACATTCAAATTTGGATGTTATGGGTCATATAGCTTGGTGATATTTGTGATTGATTCCCACAGATCAGATTTGACTAAATTGTTACAAATGTCCTATTTGAGACTTGAGGGTAAAAAGTTGTAGTAAGAAAAATGTATTCGAATTATAAACGATTGCCATAAAAAGTAACTATAAATACTTGTTTCATTTACTTTTATAGTTTTATATAAAAATTGTTTTAAAGAACTTAAAGTAACAAAAAAATTGTCTTTTTATTCATCAAATACTTGGTCTCGCTAGATGAGAGGACAAGGTACAAGAATGTATGCATAATGCACAAATACACGAAAGCTACCATGCACTCACGCGCAGAGGATTATTCCACTCTGCTCGCACAAATCCCTTGTTTTCTTTCACTCATTTTCTCATTTCATTTTCACATCCCGTTGAAAACCAAAAGTTCCCGTCGCCGATTCCGATCAACGGCCGCTAACCTAGGGTTACGGTGAACGTGAAAACATGTGGAGACGATCATCTTCTAAACTGTTAGCTTTCCGATCCATCGTCAAACCTAATCGAATCGTTATTTCCACCCCATCGCCCGTGACGGTTCGTCCATCGGCTACTATTGTCAATCGTTACTATTCTGGTACGTTACATCACCTCAGATCTGTGTATCATTCGTATCCAGGAGTTTTCTCGATTAGCTGTGTTTGCAATTGTTTGATGAATATTGGATTTAACCTTTTGGATGTGTGTTTGTTGTAAATTGCAGGAAATGTTTCGAAAAAAGTGGAAGATGTGATGCCTATCGCGACTGGTCACGAGCGTGAAGAGCTTGAAGCTGAGCTTCAGGTTAGTTTGGTGTGGTCGTTCGTTTATTGAGTGTGTGATTTTTTAGTTTTGGTATGAGTTTTTGAGATTGATGTTGATTGTTATTTGTTGTATGTAACCAGGGACGGGACATTCTGGATATCAATTTTCCTGAAGGTCCGTTTGGTACCAAAGTAAGTGCAAGATAATGTTGTTGAAATGATAATTTTATTCAGGATAGTTATTTTTGTAAGATTTTGATGTTCAATTTTATGGAATGCAAGCTCTGATAATAAATTATCTTTGCATAGAGAGAGAATGATTATAAACGACTATACAGGATAAAGGAGTTATTGTATTCATTGAATTTTGATGTTCATAACTTTATAGTACGTATCAGTGATTTGAATGATAATGGAAGAAATTTAGCTGCTTATTCATTCTCTTAAATGGGAATATTGGACATTGAAACCATGTTTACATGGGCAAATTACACTCATTAGATATCAATAATATTATTAGGTCTGGTTGTTTTATGAACTTGAATGGTTCTATTAGTTTACTATGCTTTGAGTCTTTTTACTATTGAAAGAAATCAAAGATGTAATAGGCAGAACTATAATTTACAGTTTTCAGTTGTAAGATTCTGTAAATTAAAGTTTTAGTACTGGTTCTTTAAGAAGAGTTTTAACCCTCAGCATGTACATGAAAGTAAATGTATAAATTAGCTGCTTTCTTGGGAGTATACCCTACTTTGATGAATCAATAAGAATCCTGTTTTCACTTTAATGTAGTAATTCACACACAATAGTATCGTTTATCTACTTTGATTTTTTGTTTTTGTGTGGTATGTGTACTAATAAGTAATAACTATATATTTGATCTACTGTAGCATGCTCATTAAAAGTCTTTTCATACTTTACAGTTTACAAGTCAACAAGATTTGGAGATGACACATCATCATTACATTTACAAGTCTCACCTTTTTTACATGAATCACACTGGCCACATTTTTCTTTATTGAATAAAAATTCCGAACTCACCTGACATGCTTATAAGTTATAACTACTTGATTAAACTTTCTTGTAACACAATTAAATGTGCATTTACTGCATTCTTTCTAATTTTTTTATGTACTATTTAGTTTTTAGCTTTATCTGTTTTACTTAAGGTAATTAACACAAAATGAATTAATGTTTATTTATTTTCTTTTTACTCCTGTTTATTTAGGAATCTCCTGCTGTTGTTAAATCTTACTATGACCAAAGAATTGTTGGTTGCCCTGGAGCCGAAGGCGGTGAGTTGATTCTAGTTTGTTTTTTTTTTGTAATTATAAATAGTTATTAAAAATATTGTCTTTTTGTGACAGAGGATGAACATGATGTTGTTTGGTTTTGGCTAAAGAAAGGCGAACCACATGAGTGTCCAGTTTGCTCACAATATTTTGTGGTAAGTGCAGTATTAACTAAACACACTTATTTCTTTCATTTAATTGTGTGATTTTGATGAAGATGACATCATCATCATTCTTCTAATTTTTTGTGATTTTGGTGATTTACAGTTGGAAGTAGTGGGCCCAGGGGGACTTCCAGATGGACTTGATGAAGATGAACATCATCATCATCACTGATTGCATTTTCTAAACATGAATGTCGCGGAATAAGAATCTGGTAAGATAACGAGACTTCAAAGTTCTGCAAGGGTCCTGCATTTTGTTTTGTTTTGTTGGTTTCATATGTTTACTGCTTGTTTTTAGATCACTCAGAGTGAGCATGCAAACAATATTTTTTTGTTTGTGAAATCTGGATTTTAAGGCATGCTATCTTTGTATTTGACATGTGGACGCCATTGTTTGAATGCATTCTGAATAATTAATGGCACAGAATTTAGGCTTCCGCTGATTCTTTAATCTCACATACTTTCAGTCTTCACTTAACAACACACGTATTTTATGTTGGAAAAATTGTAGTTTTATAAAATTCCGAGGTTGATTTGAAAGCATAATTCAAGTTAGTGGGCAAAGATATAACCGTCGAGTTGATGGTTTCAAAACTTAAAATTGGGACATATTAAAACTATGTAAACCAAACAAGACTTGTGTAACTCGTTTATTTAAACGAGTTATGGGTTTCTAGATTTTAATGAAGCTGTAGTCAACTTAAACAAGTTAAATGAATTGATTGTTTAAGTGTTTCAAAAAAGTTAGGTTTTATATTTCTATGATATATTTTAAATTTTTGTAACCTTAACTCAAATTTTTTATTAAACAAATTAGATAGGTCAGCCCGAATTATTTTGTGTAAAATTATAATAACCAACTTATAATCTGTTTGTTTTCTTGTGGTAGTACTCATCACCCTTACATATAACTATGCTAGTGAACACGTCAAACATGTATTAATATAAGAACAAACATGTAAATGTGATGGGTTACCTTTACCCGTCTCATGAAAATTATATGTAGCAA
Source organism: Stevia rebaudiana (assembly GCA_009936405.2). Classification (NCBI taxonomy): domain Eukaryota; kingdom Viridiplantae; phylum Streptophyta; class Magnoliopsida; order Asterales; family Asteraceae; genus Stevia; species Stevia rebaudiana. Next base: position 5,855,316 of record WOUH02000009.1, read on the forward strand.
TGGTTAGTGGACGACATGGCGGTTCGTGTGGGATAAACATGATAGGGAAAACAGTATGATTGTAATTAAATAAAAGGGAGAGTTTATGGTGGTAGATCCAGAGATATGAAGATATATAAGGTTATTAGAGGGGATTAAAGATCAAAGAGAGACATGTAGATTTATTTTAGTTTCGTTTATTTTCTGTTTTCTAATTTCAGACTCCAAATAAGAAGTGTTGTGGCAAAGGTGAATGAATCCTGTTATTACCAGCACAATTTATCTTATTTTAATGTGACGGTTAGTGTACCTCTTTTGTTAAAACATGATTGTAGTATATGATCTCGGATTATAGAATGTTTGAGATTGAAAGAGTATGATGCTGGTTAGGTCGAACCGAATAACCGATCCATATACTATGTGGTTTTGCTAAAACTAACAGACAAAAAAATTACTACAAGGCAATAACACTATCAACTTCCATTTTGTTGCCAATTTGTCATGGTAATCCTATTAGCATAATTATTATAAATTTACTCTTAATTTTCATACGATTTCGCTCAATAGGATACCTATAAACGAAATAGCGGCATCATCGAGTGGAAATTAAATGTGAACTGAGAGTAACTTTTGTGCATGATATTACATACATTTATGGAAATCCATTCAGTATTTTGTCTCTTGATTTGACTTCAGATTTTTAAGAGTTATCAAACATAAGTAGCCAACACAAATCATCATATCAACATCAAGTAGCAAGTGAGCAGTTTCTTGTTTTGGAGTTCATGTATTGGCGAGCAGGGTTGACTACAGTCCAACCGTTGATTTGACCTCTTCATAACGGGCATACAAGATTGGTTTATTGACCAGTTTTATTGACGGTTGACTTGCGAAACTGGTCAACACAGTTCGAGTGGCGGGAACTTGTGTCACACATGTATGCACAATTTTTATTTGTCTTAATTATATAATTCCCACAAGGAAAGAACCAACCTACCAATTTCATGAATCGGTTAACCAACGCTTTTTACCTTCTCAAACGGTGATTTCAAACCAAAAACTTGACCAACCACCGAAAACCATGATATCAAATATTGATCGTTCTTATTTTCGGTTGTTAAATTCTTGCCAGCAAGAAGTAGTTTCATCCACTCGCGTGTCCCACACGGGTGTAACATGTACCATGGTCTATTTAAATACAGGTGATCCTAAACAGTTGGAAAAAAATAAACAAATAAATAGATAAATAAGTAAACATGAAACTACCATGTGAAAAAAGAGTTTGTTATTTCACATGTTAAAAAATTAATAAACTTGAAGAAAATAAGAATTTACTTCTTGAGTTATGAAGGTCCATTTGGATTCTTTTAGCATCTTGGCGGATTCGGTTGGAAGATTCTTTTCAATTTCATCCTTGTTTAAATTTTGTCCATCTACACAGTTGACAAACATTATATTGGAAATCATAAAAACCTAATTTTTTTTAATTAATATAGATTATATTTGATCAAATAACTAAGTTACCACTACATTTCATGCCAATTAGTTTCAACTTTCAAGAAGATCTAAAAAAAAGTCAAGATTTTTCAAGATTCAGAAAGCAAAATGAGAACCCACCCAATATGACCCGTTACAGCTCGGATTAATTTTGACCCGTTACCCGACCCGCTCATCTTGCCACATGTACATACCATTACTGTATGCACGAAAGTAGATCACTGGAACACTGTATGATGAGCTGTATACGATATGAAAATCATACCAATATCCATCACCACCATTGTTCTGCACCTTCATAATTCAAATTAATTTTCATCAAAATTTCTCTATTTTGACAAAAAGTCAAACAGTATAAAGAGTCAAAGATTGGATCAGAAGGTAAAATATGGATACCAAAGTGGCATTATCAAACGGTTCTTCATAATCATTTAAACTGCATTCACCATGTTCTTCCTGGATAAAAACTGTCGATCAGATCAGACATCATATCGCGTGTCATTGTATTCAATTTATGTGATATTGTATAAAGTCAAACCTTGAGAGATCTTTGAATGAACACATTCTGTATTGACAAATATCCATCAGTAACTCCGTGACCTGCAAACCCTAATCTGTTTGAGCAATCAATCCATAACCATTCAGGAAAATCGGGATTGAATTTCTTCCATTTATCAGCAAAAGCATTAGCAGCAATTTGGAAATCAGTTGATGAGATGCTTCCATTGCAAGTTTCTTTGTTGGAAACCATTACAGCCTGAAGAAATGAAACACAAATTGTAAAAAATAAAGTAGATATACATTCACAAAACCATTGAACTCAATAAACCATATCTTTGCATATATTTCCGTCCCAGAAACAGTATTTAAAATTATAATTTTATCATAGAAGTATAAAACAATGCCAAACAACCTAATTTTGGTGATCATATTAGTTTTCGACAACTAATATGTTGGCACAGATATTGATGAAATAATATATAATAACCATGGAGGAAAAAGTGAAACTTTAGAAATTCACAAATTAGATGGCAAAATTGTTCATCCAAATCACCAGTACAGTATAGCAACTGATATAATTTCATTTGTGGGTATATAAAACATGAAATTCAAGATAGAAATTGGAATCATAACTTATTAAGATAGAAATCTGAACTGATTTCCTTCAAAATACAATCAAACCGTAAAGTCAGAGCCGTAAAACATATTATTAGGGTTTCACCATTTAATTATCTACCTAAATTAGTCTTCAATCATATCACATAAACAGTTTTATAATCACATTTATAGGTTCTAAAATCAACATCCATACCGAAAAAGTAATCATAAATCACCATATTCCGGGTAAAAAGGATCTAAACTTCAAAAAAAAAAAAAAAAAAAAAAACCTAATTCCTGACAAATGTGACATATTCTAAAATTCAAATACACAAAAACACTGTTCAAAGCTATAATTGACTAAAACCAGGAGGTAGAAATTAAACCTGATGTTGATCGGAAACCCGATTTGTGTGATTGCGTGAAGAACGTTCAAGTTTTGCAGTTTTGTGGACTCCTTCCGACGGTTTTGCAGCTTTGTGTGATTGTTGATCGAATGATCGAAAACCCGATTTGGTTTCATCGGTTTGAAAGTTTTTTCGGTTGAAACCCAAAGCCGTACTAAAGAAAATCGTATCAGAACTAATTCCAAATTCAAATTTGGATCGGTTTTGATTTTATTAAAAATCCAAACAATTTTTTAATGGCATATAAGAAAAATTTGTTACCTTTATATTGGATTGGGCTGTGCTAAATAAAATTAGGGTGGCTTATAAACAATTGGTCTATCGAAACTTAGATAACCATTATCGTTGTTTGGTTATTCGGGTTCTTCTGAAGTCCAAATTTCTACTGAATTACCAGTTGGGTATTATTAACTGAAATGAATTATAATCTTAACAGAAAACGACCTAGAAGTCCAAAATGTTTATTTATATTCCTACGATTTCTATAATTTAATTTTAAGTTTCTATGAACTTAATATATTGTGTATTAGAGTTTTCATGATAATACAATATCGTAAAGTAATCGAGTATCACCTAACATCATATACTATTATACTTTTCTAGAGCTGTATATAATCTTGCAACAATCACACCCGGTCTCTTATTTAAACACCCATCTCATTAATTGTCATATTATACTAGCTATTGTGCCATGAAACAAAAAGCCAACATGTTACAAAATAAATAAAAAAATACATATACAATTGTACTAGATTTGATTACACAATTGTACTGTTTGCGATTACACATTTAACCAAATGATATGGTCATTTTTTACTTTACAAATATAAATTTAGAAAAAAATATTTAATGGTCACATTTCATTTTTCATATCCTAATCTTTTTATTTTTCACCTCGCGAGTCATTCGAAACAGGTTAGGTATGACTGGGCTCCAAGTGAGTGGAGTCAAGCGGTGCGGGTCGAAACAGTGTCTTTATTCTTCAACCGATTACAATTCACCACTTAACCTCCTATTTATTATCCACTCACCCTACTTGGACGTAAAACCACTTTTTGACTCACGCCCTCTTACCTGCTTGACACCTACTTGACTTTCACACCCACTCACACTCATCTGACATAACAAATAGTCTAGTCACTAGTATATCGGTTGACGATTACACTTGTCCTTATTTTTTATTTTAGTTTTTTGAACAAAAAAACACTTGGTCTTATAGTCTATAGCAACTCAAATCTCAAATTCTAATAAAAAGATATTATAAAATCACATCTATATATGGGTCAAATTTACCGGCCCAATTCTAGATGATTGTGCCTCGAACGTAAGGGAAGAAAATTTCTACAAGTCCAACTACTTCCAAGTTTTATTATTGTAAAAACAAAAAGTTTTTAACTCCAACAATAAACTTTCAAGTTTTATTATTGTCGGTCTCAAGCTCGGATAAAAGAGAGGGAGGGGGGTTATTTACTCTATCAAAAGGGCCCATTTTTTTCATTCGGTTTAGGCCCCCAAAAGTCTTGAACCGGCTCTACGGCTAGTATGCCTCTATTAGTTGTTCCATTCCTCTTATAAGTAGTTTTATCTTGTAGCAATCCTTTTAAGGTTTTGTTATAACTTGATTGTAGTAGATGACCGTGGATTATAGAATGTTTGTGATTGAAAGAGTAAGAGGCTGGCTCGGTCGAACCGAATAACCGATCCATATAGTAGGTGGTTTTACTAAAACCAAAAGATAAAATGATTACTACAAGGAAAATTAAAATTTTATAATCTAAAGTGTGACCTACTGATAAAAAAATAACCCATATTAGGAATTTAGCCAACAAGGCAACAAACACTATCAACTTCCATTTTGTTCTCAATTTGTCATGGTAGTCCTATTAGCATAATTATTATAAATTTACACATAATTTTCACACGACTTCGCTCAATATGATAACTATAAACGAAACGGTGGCATTGAGTGGATTTTAAATGTAAACTGAGAGTAACTTTTGTGCATACATACATTACAGATTCGATCGCATAAGCATATTGAAATCCATTCAATATATTCTTGTCTCTTGATTCGTTCAGACTTCTAAGAGTTATCAAACATAAGTAGCCAACACAAATCATCATATCAACATCAACTCTTTGCAGACTTGACACTTTGACAAATGACAACTTTAGACCAAACCCAACAAGTTTTCATGATTCATATAACTATGTGTGAGCTTGAAAACACACATCATAAGTCATCATCATCATCGTACTCAGTATATCCCACTTAAAAGTAGTGTATGAGAAGGGTACCTATATCCCATAGGAATAGAGACGTTTCCAATGACACATGATTAACCGATCAACCCAACGCTTTTAATGTTATTTTCACAAATATAAGTAAAATAACATTAAAATTAGTGTAATTTTACTTTTGCCTCCAGAGAGCTCACACATCATAACTATGAGCTCAACGTAAGTATACGTAGTTACTTTAAAATGAATCCATAAAAGTTATACAAACCAAGAAGTAAATAAGAAAAGACAGCAACGTTTAATTAAATAAATCAAACAAGTCATCATTCATCAAAGTACCATATTACTAGTAGCACATAAAGATGGTTCAAACAAGGGCATTGAACCCAACCCAAACTGACCCGAGAGACATTACCATAAAGACTAACCCAGGTTCGAGCCAAGATCAGGAGATTTCACATAAAGACATTACCTGGTCTGACGGTTATGTGAACTCGGTTGACCATTTGACCTCTGTCTGACATGTGTCGCGGTTCTGCTTCTTGTGGTTCGACCATTATCATCTCTCGATCTTCCCGACAATCTGTTATGAGTAGTACCTCTCGATCTACCAGATTCTCTAACCTCAGATTCATGTGAAGATGAAAAGGCGAACATGTTCTCCCAATCATCCAAAAACAGACTCGCCTCGTCAGCAGCCGAATCGACTTCAGAAAATAGGTTTTCATAATCGGTTTCAAAAATGCTGAAAAAGCTCATGAAATCCAAGTCAGCATCCCAAATCGGGCTAGCGAGATCAAACACGCCATCCATGAAATCAGTGGCGTCATCATCATCATCAAACTCAAACTGCATGTTAAGCATGTCTTGTTGCGCCACATCATCTTCTAATATTCTCCACTTGTGTTCGCGTTCAGGGTCAACATCTGTTGGTTTGACATGCGGGTGTACGCGCCTCGCGTGTTCTCTTAATTGAGAATAATTTCCCGAAAAATCACAAGTATCGAGTGAGCAGTTTCTTGTTTTGGAGTTCATGAACTGGCGAGCAGGTTTGACTACAGTCCAACTGTTGACTTGACCTCTGCATAACGGGCATACAAGATTGGTTTGTTGACCAGTTTTATTGACAGTTGACTTGCGAAACTGGTCAACACAGTTTGAGTGGCGGGAACTTGTGTCACACATATATGGACGACATCCTTTTTCATGAGAAGAACATATTAAAAGAACCGCATTGTGTGGGTGTTCCATACATATAGGGCATCTAGCTTCTTCAAATTCATTTTCAGATCCAATCGGTAAAAATGGAGATCTTGGTGTTTTTTTATCATCATTTTTGTAGCCACTGGAATATGGAGATGTTTGACACCTACAAGATGAAGATCTTCTTTCTTTAGGCATCTTTCACGGTTTCACAAATCAAAAGTTCCTGTTTATCATAAATACCAAGAGAAAGAATGAACATTTATCTATTATAGTGTACAATCAAGGTTTAATTAATGTATGATAAAAACAATTAGGTGTTGTTACAAGCATTACAGATAATATGTCATTCATTATTTCTTTAAATTCATGAAACATTAAACTGTTTGGCGATAGCCCAAATTCAAGTTTCCACCATTAACAAGAATTGTTATACACGAAGAGAATTAACACCAGGATGTGGAATGATTAAAAATCCATTAAAATCTAATACTTTTCTAAACTGATCTGTGGAAAAACAATTCTATGTTCAAAACTCACAAATTAGATGGCTAAATTGTCCATCCGAATCACCAGTACAATATAGCAACTAATATAATTCCATCCGTGGCCCCGTGGGTATATAAAACATGAAGTTCAAAGTAGAATTGGAATTATAACTTATTAAGATGGAAATCTGAACTGATTTCGCTCAAACTACAATCCAACCGTAAAGGCGTCAAGTCAGAGCCGTAAAACATATTATTAGGGTTTCACCGCTCAGTTATCTACCTAAATTAGTCTTCAATCATATCACATAAACACTTTCATAATCACATTAATAGGTTCCAAAATCAACATCTATACCGAAAAAATAATCATAAATCACCAAATTCCTGGTAAAAACGATCTAAACCTCAACAAACAAAACCTAATTCATGACGAATGCGACATATTCGAGAATTCAAATACTCAAACACTATTCAAAGCTATAATTGACTTAAAAAAGAAGGTAGAAATCAAACCTGAATGTTGATCGGACGACCGATTTGTGTATTTGCGTAAAAACGTTCAAGTTTTGCAGCTTTGTGGACTCCTTCCGATGGTTATGCGACGTGAATGATCTGTATTAGTTTATGAAAGAAGATGTTGGTGAGGATTCCCCTTTATATAAATAACCGTACAGAAAAGCACGCCGCTCGTCATCCACGCCTTTTATAATCGACTATTGGATATGGGCCGGTAAGGTTGGGTTGGGTTCATGTAATCTCGGTTTCATATAAAGCTATAAGCCCAAGGAATTTATCTATTCGGGTTTTGGTTTAATTGGTTTGAAAGGTTGAAACCTACTGAAGAAAATCGTATCAAAACTAATTCCAAATTCGAATTTGGTTTCGTTTTCATTTTACTAAAAACGCAAATAACTTTTTCTTTATATTTTTTTATTACATAATATATATATTTTTATTTTTTGTTATCTTTATTGCGTCGGGCTAAATAAAATTAGGGTAGCTTTTTATATATTTCTTATTTCTAAATATCATTAATTACATATTTACCTGAAGAAAAAATCAATTATATATTTTACCTTCTTCTAACATATTATTAGATATTTACCTATTTCATAAAATTAACTCATTGAATAACTATTCAACCAGTAACAATTCACCACTCAACTTCCTATTTATTATTCACTCACCCTAACCCTCACTTGGACGCAACACCCCTTTTCGACTCACGCCTCCTTACCTACGTGACACCTAGTTTACTTCCACACCCACTCACACTCATCTGACGTAACACATAGTCTATAGTCTAGTGTATCAATGACGATTTCACTTGGCCTTATTTTGTTATTTAATTTTTTTCTTTTTTACAAAAACAAAAGTTGGTCTTATAATCTATAGCATCTCAAATCTCAAATTCTAATAAAAAGATATTTTAAAATCACATTTATACAGGGGTCAAATTTCCAGCCCAATTCTAGATGGTTGGGCCTCGAACATAACGGACAGTCCAACCAACCACTTCCAGCTGTTTATCATATCATCTTCTTCCCCCCTTCTTTATTGAATTCAATCACAATTCACAAATCCTGCAAATCTCCAAGCTTTCACCGTTTTCCATGGCTGCCTGTAAGTCCCCCTCTTTCCTATGCATGTCATTCATGTTGCAAACCTAAATTGCTTCCCAATCTATCGACATATATCCGTGTTCTGATCTTCACAGTTGCTTTTTAGGGTTCTACACTCGTAATCATGCTTAATTATGTAGTTAATTACGTTTATGCTTACGTTTTGTATCTTGAAATTGATCGTACGTTTGGTCTTCCGTCACCAGGTAGCTTTGGGGCTTCAAGTTTGAAACTTTACAACTTGAGTTTAGGTTCTGCTAGAATTGAATTAGCTAATTTACATCAGAATTCTCATGGAATTAGGCTCCCGAACCTGCAACAGTTTGATAATTTGGTGTTATCACAAAGTTCAGGGAAATCATTTCCCCGATGCTTATGTTCGCCTGCCAAAAACGCCCAATGTAAGAAATTTCATTTGTACTCTTCGTCATGAGGTTAAGTAGTTTGAACTTGTTTAATTCACAGTGAATGTTAATACGTTAATTGAGGATTAATTGAAATTGCTCATATGTTGAAAGTTATCTGCTCCTGTTCATTGCATTTAGGGTTTATCTGGTTTGATCGCCCAAATGTTATTATTTTACCGAATTACAAAGAAATCAGATCAATTGGTCAACATTTATATTTGTTTGTAAAGTCTCATACGAAATTCAAATGTTCCTTTATTTATTTATTTATTTTTTTATATGTTGCAGCAGGTACAGATTTAGAAGACCATTCTGATGCAGAAAAAAAATCATCTGAATCAACAAGCCAAATAACTCCAAATGCTGCAAATGTAAATTTTAAACTCAAATATTGAATTTATGCAACATTTTATTAGCATCTGTGTTACTTCATATAAAAGTTTATTATCTTTAACTTCTTTCATTTATACCATATTCACAGGTGGAATCTCTTGTAACACAAATTTGTGATACAACCTCAATTGCAGAGGTTGAGTTAAAAGTGAGTACTTGTAAACCGCGCACACTATCTTCATTTAGAAAATGACTATAATACCCTTTGTGTTTAATAACCCGTGTCTTTGAACCAACTCTAATATCTTCTTCCCATTATTCTTTGTTATTAGCTTGGTGAATTTCGGTTATACGTACGGAGAAACTTAACCGCAGAAAATACAAATTATCAACCACCAGTTTCCGCACCGATCATCAGTGCAAATGTGGAGTCAACCGAACAAAACGGGTCAGCATCATCACAATCACTCGCCATTACTAAAGTTGAAGCTACTTCAGGTGGGATTCAAACATTTCTTGATACGGTTGCAAATGAAGGTTTGACTGTAATTCAGTCTCCCATGGTGAGAAACAGTATATTTATTTTTATTTTATATTGAAAAATTTTTTTCTAAATTTATTATAAGAATTAATTTTCTATGTGCAATGCAGGTTGGATACTTTCGAAGATCACGAACGATTAAGGGAAAACGAGCACCTCCACCATGTAAAGAGGTAATCAGTTGTAGTTAGCATTTTTTATAAAAAATAAAATAAAAATTGCGGTTATATTTTTTGTATTATATTAATACTTGCATTGTTCTAACAGAAGCAAACAGTAAAGGAAGGACAAGTTATTTGCTACATTGAGCAGCTTGGCGGGGAGCTTCCCATTGAGGTTTTAAATTATTATTTTTAAACAAAATTTAGTGGCAACTTAATTATAATATAACACCTATTAATTTATTTTTATTTCGTCTAACTCTCTTTTTTTCTTATTTTTTTAGTCTGATGTAGCTGGAGAAGTTATTAAGATACTTCACGAGGATGGTGGTACGCACAATTATTCTAATTAATTGGTCATTACTGGTTATGTTTTATATGTAACGGGTCAAAAGTGTAAAACCAAAAAAAGGGGTGAATTGGATTTTAATAATCCGAACTGTGACATGTTGAGAATTAATAATCGGAATTAGCAATTTGACCAATGATAATCTCAGCTATATATATTTCATTGCCAAAGGCAATTCTTGTAACAAAACCTCAAATATTTTCACTTGATTTTCTCTCAATTTCACTTAAAATCATAATCATAAATGAATTATAGAAATGCTAAACAAATCAAGTGGAAAATAATTGTAAATCGAGTGAATTTCTTTTAATAATTTTGCTATTTCGATTGTCAATGGCAACCAAACTAATACCTGAGATTATTTTTGACCAAATTGCTAGTTCAAATTATTATTGGCTAACAGGTCATATTTTGGGATATTAAATTCCAATTTTCCAAAAAAAGGAAACATGTTAAATGGTTCAAACGGGACGAAAGTTACCCAAAGTGTACATTTAATGCGTAAACCAATTTATTCAAATAACATTAAACTAATTTTCCTTAATCCAACCCCCTATCCATACAATAAATTACTTGTTTTGACCCATTATCAACTCGTTGGATCGCACATTTTGCAACATGTGTTCAATTTCTAATCTTACAATTATTGTAAACAGATCCTGTGGGATATGGTGATGCTTTAATTGCAATTCTTCCTTCTTTTCCCGGGATTAAGAAGCTACAATAGGAAGGTTTTTTGAAAAAATATTTTTCGCATGTATGATCGCGCTCTCATATCTATAAAATGTAAACCGAGACTTGTTTCATCTTTCATTTTTTTATTTTGATTTTATCTTTCTGAATTTATTTTCCTTGTTATACATGTGGTTGATTTGTTTAGCTTGATTTTGAATAATCATTGAGGATTTTTGTATGTGGTCAATGATACATGATGAACAAGAATTAGGGTTAACCTCTTTTATTTGAAGTAAATTTGAGTCTTAGAACAGTTATTACACTCGCATGTAAATTGTATTTCCAACGGTTTTTTACGTCACCAAAAATGCTGCAATATGTGTGGCTATTCTTTAACAAGTGTTATAAAATATTATATTAATGATCAAGAAAATCGTGCTTTAAGCTAACAAAGTTTAAAGCAAATTAATGTCCTTTCAAATCTTACAATTTTCGTTTCTAAATGCTTCAAGTCTTAACGGTTTCGTCCCTAAACCCTTCAAGTCTTAACATTTTTCGTCTTTAAACTCTTAACTGTTAATACTTTTGGATTGATCTTTTTTATGAAATCGTGTTATTTTGGTTATTTTTTACCTAAACTTGCTTTATGAAATTATAGAATTAACTAGTCAACTCGGTTCGGTTAAACCATTTCTAAGCTCAATTTGGTTTAAAAACCAGTTTAAAAAATTGATTTCGATCCTTTTTGTCTTCCTTTTCTTTTTTTTTTTCCTATTTGTTCTCCGATATTTTCTTATTTCTGTTTTCACTCTTTGGGCTTTAGTTGGGTTTATTTTCCTTGTGCTTTGCGGATATAAATATCTCCAAACCTTGGTGATAGAATCATAAAAGAAATAATAAAAACAGTTAACGGAATATTCTTTACAACCATGAAGAATCAAGCAGATTGATTCAGGAGGTTCTGATATCGAGGATTATAAGGTTTCTTGTGAGACCTCTTTCCTTTCAATTGTTTTATTTTTTTTTCTCTATTTTATCCGATGGCACACAAAATACTCTAATATCTTCAATTATTTTATTTCCTTCGCTTTCTTCTTGTGAAGTTTCGCTAGTGTTTCTTTTTTTAAACGTCATATTAATTCCAACTATATTAACTTTACTTGGGATAATTTTTTAAGAACATATGAATTATGTTCTTTAGTGCGAATAGTTCATCTTTACTGTTAGACATTTATGGTTTTTGTTTTAAGTTTTCTCAAAAAATTCAAGATTTATAATTTGCAAAAATTTGTTTTTGAGTTTAGCTAACTATGAACCTATAAACATTTTAAGGCCAATTTGGTTCCAGGTATTTTTTGTTGCTTAAAAAAAACAGGAAGGGTTTTTTAATTAATAAAAGTTGTTTTCATTGAATTATATGTTACTATGAATTAGTTTCATGATTTCTTTATCTTATTAAATATCTATGTTTTTGTAAATTCTTTGTCAGCTCTTAACGTAATCTATCACGGTAAGACTAGTAATGGATGACAAGATTGATATCAATAACATGAGGAACGGAGAGCCACACCTTCTCAAGTATTCCACTTGATGTTTTGAGAAAAATTATGGAGTTTTGTGTTGGTGTCGAATACCTTAACTTGCGTGCAACATGCAAACATTTTTAATTAGCATCATACATGATTCGATGGAGTGATGAAACATCGTTAAGGAGATTGCGGACATATTCGATAAATTCACTGTGGCAAGTGGTGTTAGACAAACATCTAGGCATTCTCACTTTTACAGATCCCATGTCTGGTGACAAATACTTCATAAAAATGCCTCAAAAATTGATAGGTGATTTTCGAATATGTTGTTCAAGGTATGGTTGGTTGCTTTTGTATAAACTCAATGAACCTAGAGAAATGTTCTTCTTCAACCCCTTCACAAAAGATATCCGTGAGCTTCCAAATGCACCTGAATTAGATAACTTATATATGTTATCACCACCAACTTCCCCTAAATGCTTAGTTATTGGATTATCAGCATCATACTTCTTCATCTACACTGTAATATGGAAATCATCACCATGGGGTAGGTTTCGTATGGATTTCGTTGGTACCACTCCACATTCGTTTCTTTTTTTAACAACCTGTGGCGGATCTATCTTTGTATTGAACAAAGGCGCGCTTAATCTTGTCTTCCCAAATAAAGAAAAAACTTTCTATAGGAATGATGTGGTAATTGAAGCCCCAAGAGGAAGATCGACACAATATTTTCTAGCAAGTTGTAATGAACATCTTCTACTAGTCGCCATGGTTGAGTTGGGAAAGTTTGTTGAGGTATTGAAGTTGAAGGAATCCACACATGAATGGGAGAAAATCAGCAGTTTAGGAAAATATATTATCCACGTTTGTGGTAATATAATACATGTGTGTGTATGGAAGCCAAAATGCCAGAAATGAAGAACAAGATCTACTTTCCACGATTACATTCTAAAAGTGAAAAGATAATGTTCTATTCTCTAAAAACACGCAAGTATCACACATTTGTTGGCAGAAATAGCGAACAATGTTCGGATTGAACTAATTACCATGACCACTCTCATGCGTGGATCGAACCAAATTGGGCTTAGCTAGTTTAACGAAAGTTTGTGCATTTTTTAATTACTCAACATAGCATTACTCTCATCTTTTTTATCAACCGCTAAAGTATAAATAATTTATGGTTATAATTTGCTTTCTCCTTAAGCATCCTAATTAATAAAATGTTTACACCACAGTTTCCTACTTTTGTTGCCATTATTCGAGTTGGTTGTTATTGATGTTTTTGATACACAAGTGTAAGTGTTATTGCAGACTGCTTTAAGCTAAATTAACTCAACTGATCAAAAACTAGTTACTTCACATATGACCATTATAGTTCAGTTCATGTACGTCTTGAGAAGATGTATCCAAACATGATACATTTGACCGGTCTAGATTTTCTAAACCACATTGATACACACACTGCCACTTTACGTTCTTAGTTTTTTACTATTTTTTTTCTTTCATTATTTTTTGGATTTTTTTATATGATAATTTGTTACGTTTTTACATATGAAACATGTTATACAACATTTCTAATCACAAACCTACAATCTGTTACATTGACACCCTAATTTCACTACAAACCTACAATTATATTCGGTATTGCTTGAGTTCTTGAGGTTTTAATCAAGCATTTCTAGTTCATAATATAAACAAAACATCTATGAAACACAATCTTCAATGAACCCAAAAGAATGTTTCCTTTTGATAAGCAAGTGAGTTATTAAGCTACAAAAACATGTTTCATGAACCACATCGTCATTTGCATTTAAACTCCAAAGACGTCGCGTTGAAACACGAAACAATCTTTTTAACATCATCTTTTATAGAAAGAAAGGCAGAAAGAACCGCGATTGCCATTGTCGGGTAGTAGATATCGATTGCGTTTATGTTATGTTCAAATGTTGATTGGCCTTTTGATAAATAGTGTTCTTTAAAAAATCCCCAAATCAACAAGACCATTCCGAAAAAACCCAATCTCCTTGATTTAACCAGACCGATTATCGCCCCTGCAACAGCCAAATAACTTCCTGCTAAAACCTAGTAAAAACACAATTAACATAAGTTTAACGTTCATAACTCCATATTACAAAATTTTATGATCTCTTTACTTGTAAATTGTTTTGACTTATTACTAACCGTCGATCATGCAAGTTATAGATTTCAATGGAAACAAAACTACAACGCAAAAAAAAGGTAGAATAATAATAAATTAACGATAATAACACAAACCTCGAAATGTTGTAAATCAGTTGTTGAAGATGACTGTTTAAGATTTCTCAAATTGTATGACTCTAGTAGGTTATTATACTTATGAAGAGGCTTTCTGTTAATTACAGCTTTTGCAATGGCACCTGGATATAGAAAAGACTTAACTACCCCTGATGGAATCACTTCACTTGCAATCAATTGTGATGATGTAAGCTCCAATGGTGTCATGCATGTACCAATTCTACATGGGAATCTGGATAAAAGTCAGAATAAACACATCAACATCATTAATTTCAAGACTAATTTTCCAAATTTTAGTTCAAACTGAATCCAATAAAACCGGACATATAGGGAATTTACTGATAATTCAGAAAGTTAAGAGAGGGATTATGTTTAATTTTGAGTTAATTGTGTTTATATAAGTAGCAAATCAACACACGTCTTCCCATTTTTGTTCAACAAGTAATTAAATTTGGATTATAAGGTTGGTTTATGATGTTTTTTATCCGAAATATATGCCAATAATGCATGTAACTATGTAACTATAAAGTTCGATGGCTAACAAGACCCAAAACTTTTGTTAATTTCGGTTGAACATGACGATAAACATTTTTAAATCCACGTAGTCAATGAAATGTACATTAATCGAAGCAGATAATAAGATTACTCTGTAATGATCTTCTTATACAGTAGCACGTAACAAAGTTTAATCCGATTTCCCTTTTGCGGTTTTGCGTCATGTAAATCCTATTATCCTAATCATCTAAAATGATTTTATTACACTAACCCAAACATCAACTAATTCATTGTAGATTAAACCAAATCAAAATCATAGTTTTTAATCGAACAAAATCAAACACTAGCGGTTCCAAAAGAAAATTGAAACAAAACCTAATCATTTTGCACACTGAATCTGTTTGCGAACCGTTAAATTGCTTCGTTGTAAGAGATAAAACCGAATTCCGATGATGCTTACGTCAAATGCAAATCCTCTTTTAACGATTTAAGATAAACAATTTGTGAATATAACTAAAATGTGAAATTAAAATGATACCTGAAAAGAGGAATTTGGAAAAAGATGAAGAAGAAGAATATTCTAGAAGCAGTGAAAGAGATGACTGTTGCCCACACCTTCACTTTCATGGCGGATTCCGTACGCTCGTTTCCTAATTCTTTTTTCTTTGTTAATCACGCTTTTCTGAGTCCAGGGGCGGCGATTGGCTACATCTATACCCCACGATAACACGTAGAGCACAACTGCCTTGTTCAAGAAGTTATGTAAAATTGTTTCTTGAAAAATTAGATTAACCCGTCACAAAAATTAGGTGTAATGTGGATATTAAACCCATGCAATGAATTTGAATATAAGCAAATTGTAGCATCCAAAAGTTATAATATGTCTAGGATCGCTTAAAACATATTGGTATGTTTCGACGAATGTAAGCCAATAACTGACAATTTTCTTGGTGAACTTAGTTGAGCCACTTAGACATTGTCGGATACATATTAGAAGTACGCTAGTCACTTACACAAATCGGAATCAAGTTACAAACACTAAGAACTTACAACGGAGGGAGATTTGCATATATCCTCTAATAAATTTAGTTATTTGCGTGTTTACCTAACCCAACATAGTTAACCAGGTTTTGGATGGAGACATGCAATTAAAATTTTGACTTGGATAAATATGCAATTAACCTGGTTTGAAGGGAGATATATATGCAAATGTCCCTAAAATAAAAGTTACATTTGCATTGTCCGTATATAATGTATATATGTGTGAGTTTTTGAGAGATAAAAGTAAAATTGCAATAATTTTAACATTACTTTATTTCGTTTTGTGAAAATAATGTTTAAAACGTTGGATCAGTCCGTACGATAGAAGGTTAATTAGGTATCATGAGGCACATGGAAGGGCTATGAGGGTGTGCAGGAGATGCGACCGCACAAAGCTCCAATTTTTAGGGGCCCAAAAATTTGATTTTTTCACATATAATTATATTTATAACAAAAATGTATATGATTTACAATCAATATTATTTAACTTATTAAAGTTTTAATGCGTTTACAATTGAAATATATATCTATTAACTCATAAATTATTATAGTGTCAACCCAATTTTCGATTTACGAATATTTATACTATATATAGAAGCCTAATTTTAATAATCACACATGACATTAAAAATCGTAAAATCTCAGAGACGGCCTTTTGAGACAAAGATCTTATTGAAGGCAACTTCTCTATTCTTACGAGTTAGAGATAAGATTGTTTACATCTTATCCTACTCAAATCCTGCCTTTAACTAAATACCAAGTACATGTAAACCAATATATACTAAATTCAAAATATAAAAATCTCTCTAATTCAGCCCTTGACAAAGCCCCATCAAGCAGATCGAGTGAGTTGCGAACCACACTAAATAAGTGTGTTATAAAATCTTTTTGTTAACTTGATACTTGTGATCACCATTTATGCACTGTTTCTTGGGTCACATGTCACATACATGGTTATCGAATGATAATTTAGGTCAACGTTAAGCAAATCAATACCTTTGTGCCTTATTTCAAGGTAATTTCACAAATAACTAATACGTCACATATTATTTATTAAACAACATTATTCCAGATTCAAGTATATGTTCAAGATCATAGTGAAAGTCACTGAAAGAGCATTCAAAAGAGCATGTTTTTGACTTTTTTCAGAATGGGTTAAAGGTGAATTTTAAATATTATGGAGAATCACAAAATGTGATTTGTTGAGCACTTGAATGTCAAAACTCAAAAGGTATTGTGAAATTTGTTTTTTAGTAAATTTATGCATTAATTAGAACAATAGTATTCTCTTCTAAGTATTTGGAAGTCAGTCAGTCAATTTTGGAGAATTAACTTCAAACCAGCTACAATACTAACTATTTAAAGGGACCATAACATTTAATTATATAGCCTTGTTTTGACAAGAAAGTCAATTTTGGTCAGTTATATACTTCAAATTTACCAAGTGCTAAAAATCTTATAGTCTTAGATTAAAGCTTTAAATTAAGATTATACGCGCACAATCGCACATACTCTTCTCCGGGCTGTTTTATTACAACTAATAACCCGAAAATATTCAATATCAACTACCCTCCTTAACTCTTATTCCAACATTCATACATGATTAGTACATAAATAAGCAATAACTGCATCAAAAAAAGAAAAAAAAAATGCATCAATGTAAAAATACTTGCTTATTAAGTATTCTATTAAAAAATTAAATACAACAAATCCTAATACAGTATATGAAAAAGTAGTTGCAGTCACTAGTTAAATAATTTTTTTTTCAAAACATCAACCATTAACTTGTCATTCCATCAAATTTAAACACATCATAGTTGAAAAACTTACAAATTTATGAATATATGGCTGTTATAACCTGCTCTTTAAATCATAGTTATCATATTAACCCATTAAGCAGCTAATAATCAGAAAGCAAATTCTGGGTTGACCAACTGACCAGTCAACTCGTGAGCTCTTCCATTTTACCCTATTGTTCATTAAGACATATATATTAAGAAAAATCATAAAACAAATTAACAAAATGGGAATATGTAAAGATTGGAATATTTGAATAAATACCTGAGAAATGAAATTCTCTGCATCAATTCGCTTAAGAAATAGAATTGCATGCATTGAAAGGTTAGCTATTTGATCACTGAGTATCGTCTCATTACCAATGTCTTCAATAACCCTCACTTTAATGTATGGATCTTTAGGTGGCACAATATCCTAATTAAACATATAAATTATGCAACTTGTTAATCAAATTATCTAACAATATTCATAAGCTCATTGCATGTTATAGTATATGTTATTAAAATAAATTTCAAGAACACAGAAAATTTAAGAAACTTACCACAGACACATCAAGTTTCAAATCTTCCATGTAAGATGTTAAAGTTGCAACATGCTTTTTAAAATATTCAAACTCTGAGTTGTCGAGTTTCTGTGTAATTGCATCAGGTAGATCACTGGCACTTCTAATGGTCCAACACAAATTTTGAATAACTTCTGCTCGATTATACCTACCAGAATAATAGTAAGTTAGTAACAGAACAAAATAAACATATGAAGTTTGCTCGCGATGGAAATTAATCAATTATAGCAAAAAGTAAATAGGTACGCGGGTGATTTACACATAAGCCATGAGACATCGTTTGTTGCGGACCAATGAAAGGTGATGAATTAGGGCTCCAAAATGATCAGCTTTTTCATTTGTCTGATTTCTGGATTTTTCTTCTTCCATCTTCCTGTTATAGATTATGTTAAAAGGTAAAGAATTGGATATGAAAAAGGACGGAAATAAAAGATACAATGAAATGAAGAATAACCTTAACATAGCTTCAAGATGATGGTTATTTCCGTTACATTCTTCAATCACTTCGCCAAGTAGAACATTCTAGAATAGATTATTATGAAAACATGAAAAGTTAGTTGAAAGGTATTTGTATCTAAGTAATTTAACCCAAACAGTAGCAAGATCAAAACCATAAGCGAGCTTTTTTATGAAACAAAATGTAATCTTGACATTTTAAACAGTTTGGATTCAATCTCCTCATAATACAATACTGAAATCACAGTTCACAAAAACATGAAGATATCACAATTCACAAGAAAGATCTGTGTGAACATTTTGAATTTATAATAGCATATGAGCCTCATGTGGCTAATTAAAACTGAATTCATCATTTAAAATAAAACTAAAACTTTGTTTCTGTTGTAAACTGTTTTGATATTATCATAGAAGAAGAGGGTTTACATTAAAGCCTGAAAGTTGTCCTGATTCAGGACTCACGGATTCTTTTAACAGTTGACTAGCCTTTCGTCCGTACATCTTGTTGTTCCAGTAGGTCCTCAACACTTACACAACTGTAAAAACCCACATAAGCATTTCATCAAACACCTTGACTACATGAATATAAAATGGTCGCATTCCAAACATATACAGTAAAATTAGGGATAATTGAGTATAGAAGTATCAATTGTGGTAACAACTTATAAAATTCTGAACACTGAGAACAGATTAACAAGAAATTATGCATCAACAGCAATTATTTCATACAAAACATTATCCATAGCGATAATTATCTTATAACATACCTACGTGTATGCAAATGAGAATCAGAAACTGGGGAAATCGATTAACAACGAGATCTAACCACGGATTAAAAAGATGAATGTTTCCGAGGAGATATTCTTGATTTGGATCTGTATTTTCAATTTTCACGGAATATTGGCGGGATGATTTCAATAATGCGTTCGAAACCTTCGTGTCGCTTCTTATTATTTGGAGTTGGATCCGGATCCGGATCTGGCTTGATTAACGAATTTGGATATACCGTGACAAGCCCAGCAGGCTCTTTTATTAATGGTCATTTTTTTTTTTCATTGATTAATAATTTCATTTTATTTGCCGGTGTTTTACTGGACCCTTTTAGATCCGACTCGTTTTGAGCATACCTTTTTCTCTTCCTTAAAAATTCTTATATAATTTTCACGCTTAACTAAAAATTGATAATGTTAGATAAGGGGATGGTTCCGATACAAACCATGTTTTTCGTAAAAACTGTGATAACCAAAGTGTTATTATAAATAATAAAGTATTATGATAATATCTTCTCATTTTTTTTGTAAAAAATATGAAATCCAAAGTTATAGTATAAATAACAATGTGCTATTGTAATATTTTCACAATAATATGTTTGTATATAAAACATAACTATTAATAATAGCACTTTGTTATTTATAAATGTTATTTTGTCAAAATTATGAG
>WOUH02000009.1:5927687-5939931 GCA_009936405.2 Stevia rebaudiana
GGGACCGGTGGTAAGAATAAACTCACTTGGGATTATTATCGGCCAACGGCTAAAAGGTGGGACTAATAAAATCCAATATCCCTAAAAGTTTTAGGATGGAAAGGTTTTCAACTCGTGATTAGCTGAGGTGGAATAATTACGCCCTTTTAAGATGTATAACACACAGCCTTAAACTATAATTTGATACCTACGAAATGCAAATGTGATTCCTTCATCTTGTCATGGTCTATCAATTTGGAAAAATCTTGTAATAAAGCACATGTCCTCCATTCAACAACTTTCTAATATACTGAAATCGTGATGCAAACCTGATGCTGAAAGAAAGAAAGGATGCAATAAGTTATTCAATAGCAATGTTTGTAGTTTCATCGCCGGTTCGGTAACAAAACAATGGAATACATGTTTAAGAATTATGATCACATTTTTATTAAAAAAATCATATTTTTTTATGGATCTTTTGTTTAAAAAACCACATGGTTGATCATATAATATAACCTATGTATGTTTTTAAGCTAAAATAAAATGTTGTATTTTTTTATCCTGATAATTACGTAAAATTGAACAATAACTGAAAATTGTGCGACTTTAAAGAGAGAATAAGGTTTAAGTGATTTAAATGAAACTGATGAGAAACTTGGTTACAATAAGTGAACTTTTTTCAAAGATGGTTAAACCCCAATGGTGAGTGGACAAAGCCCGTAATTTCAAGGAGGAGGTGGTATTGGGGTGTGGTTGTGGTGCCACATAGGACACTCATGAGCACTCATCCTGCATACCGGACGGTCTTAAACAATCGTCTCAGTGTTAGCCTATCAGGTTGACCACTCGTACCCAAAACAAAAATCCTGTTCATCTGCCCACATTAAAGTTGAATATATTCATATATAATTTAAAGTACTAATAAACGAATATTATTTTGAATTCAATGGAAACTAAAAACTATTAATTAAATTTTAAATTAATTGTACTTTACTTTTTAATATTTCAAGCTGTTCTTTTGAAATTGGGTTTGAGATTGAGTTTTCTAACAACATAATTTGTAACCATTTAATGTAGCGAGGATCTTTAATACTAGAAACACGCAAACACCCAACAAGTAAAGAGTAACTGAGGATCTACAAATATGAAATATATGACAAGTTAATATGCAATACAAGTACATCACCAAACAACAATTGCCAACATACACTCATTTTCGATGGCAAAAATGACTTCATTAAAAAAAATAAATAATATTTGTACCTCATGTTGATGATTACACCAACTAAACTGCAAAAATTTTGCATCAATCTCGCTATATATCATTTCCAACACCCACAACACATGATCATGAACTCTCACGACACTTCACCCCAAATTTACAAGCTGTTGACATATAAACTATCAAAAATAACTTACAATGTGAGAACCATAACTCATCGAGGATTAATACAAGATTCAAAATTTACAACATATCAGAACAACGGATACAATGTTGGTCAATAAGTCTGCCTGCTAGACTCTCGGGTTCAGGAACTAAACCAGATGTTAAACTGTTCCAGAAATGAAATACTAACGCCTCATCAACAATCTTTTGATATAAAACATCTTGATCCGCCTTTTCAGCATCCGTTGCAGGTTCGACGAAATATCTATTTTAAAAAAAACAAATACGGGTTTCAACTTTCAAGTCACTGATAGAGTGAACAAAAAAAAAAAAAAAAAGAGTAAAGTGTGATTTTGGTCACTGGTTATATTTCATATTTGTCACTTTGATCCCTACGTTACGTTTTTCACCATTTTGGTTCTTGGTTTTGTAATTTGGTGCCAATTTGGTCCCTTGTTTTGTAATTAGGTGCCATTTTGGTCCCTAGTTATATTCCATATTTGTCACATCTGGTGTGCCAGAAAACGAAATTGGCACTAAATTACAAAACCAGGGACCAAAATGGTGAGAAACATAACCTAGGGATCAAAGTGGCAAATGTGGAATATAACCAAGGACCAAAATGACACTTTACTCTAAAACAAAGCGAAAATGTTTTGTTAATACCGTGTGATATTCTCGCGACTTATAGGGAAGAAAGCAAAGTAGGGTTGCAGTTTAAGTTCCATTTGATTCTTGATCGCGTTTTCTTCATTCAGAAACTTGATTCCAACTCTAGTTAAAAGATCAGCTCCATTCCATCTTAAATTTGTATCATCATAACTTGCATAAAACTCCGTCAAGCACTCCATTATAAATGGACTGCATAATTTTTAAAATATATTTAAAAATTTACAACACATTTTATTTGTTTATTTGATGCAAAATCAAGAATAATGAACATGAAAATGGTGGTTAAAAATACCTGTGCTTTCTAAATGCCATTACAGCTCCATTTAAGTGAGTTGCAGATGATTCATCTTCTAGACCCACCATATTAGATAGAGAATAAAGCGGTTTCATCACTATAACATCTGAATCAAGAAAGATCCCACCATATCTGGTTTTACAATAAAGAAACTTTAGTAGGTAACCAAAATTAAATTGGCTAATTGTAATTTAATAATCTAAGTTATAACTCATTGGCAATAATCATCTATACTG
This sequence comes from Stevia rebaudiana, assembly GCA_009936405.2. Lineage (NCBI taxonomy): Eukaryota > Viridiplantae > Streptophyta > Magnoliopsida > Asterales > Asteraceae > Stevia > Stevia rebaudiana. Next base: position 5,930,257 of record WOUH02000009.1, read on the forward strand.
GTAAATTGATCAATGACACTCCTAACGTCCGTTTTGTTGCCAAGAACGATGTCCCTCTTATATTTCGTCATGTGTTTATTTTATTTTATTTTATTTTATTTTCAAACATGAACCTCAAAAACTACTTTTAAGTGGGATATGCTGAGTACGATGACGACGAAACATGAAATCTTTATTAGACAGATTGAAATATACCCCACAAATTTTCCAAACAAGATTTCATTATTGAAAAAAAAAAACAAACAAATAAAATTAGGAATGGGGTCGTTCTTGACAATGAACATGAAAAGTTAGAAGTGCCATTGTTACGATTGTCAGTATGAATTATTATAAAAAAGTTCAAACCTATGACAACTTAATTTAACCAAAGAATCATCAAGCCGTCAAATTTTGCTTACTTGTAAAGAGCAGCCAGACGAATAAGCTCGCTATAATGAGTAGGATAAAACTTTGTTTTTCTCCATTCAAACCAGACAGAAGCAAATTCATAAGTTGGTGTATCTTTCAGCAATTCATCAAGATTTGGCATCGCAACAGCAATCTTAAAACTACAAAACAAATTAAATTCAACATGTCAGATTCTTAGTTCTTCCTAATCGCCACCATATAAATGTAACAATCAAACTCATTAATATACTTTAAAGAGAAATTGGCTAAAAAAGTGAGAAATTACCCATCTTTCACATAGCCATCAAAGAAATTGAGCTCCAATGTTTCAGAAAAGAACACAACACAAGCATCAGGATGGTAAAACAACAGGCTTTCAAGACCGCGTTGATGTCGAACACCAAACATCCATGGTGGTGAATTCCATACCATAAATACCCTCATTGAGCATTTACCTTTTCTAAAGAAAGCATCCATGAAATTTGAAAATGATAATCGAGGATGCAAACCAGGAAAGTAACCCCATCTTTTCCCATCAGCATAAATTTGACCAGAAAACTCTGATCTTATTTCATCATTTGCAGTTTTATATTCATCACCTTTATCCACAACCTGTTGAATCCCCTCGTCTTTGTTGGTAACACTATCATCCAAAGTTCTTCGTTCTGCAATCTTGAGTTCACTCTTGCTATCTTTATCAACACTCTCAAGATTTGATTTTGATTCGCGTATAGGTTTCTTACTATCAAATGGTACCTTCTTGAATTCGTTATGTATCCGTTTTTGAATCATTTTATCACCTTTAGTGAGCATTGTAACTCCAGCCCCATCAGGATCCTGTAAAAATGGATTATTCAAAGGATTCAGCAATTCGAGATTTGATTTGAACATGCGATCGCGCCTCAAGAAATCACTCTTCTTCTCAAACCAATTCGCCCAACCTTTCTTCAATGGTGAAACCCTAGTTCCAACTGTTAACATCAGTGCATCTTCAATACCGTTCACTTCTGCCAATTTTCTCCTCACATTATCATCCAAAGGAAAATCATCTGATGCAAATGCTAGATTAATGCCAGTTAAGATACTACTACTGCTACTACTATCCCAATTTGAATCGAAACTAGCGTAATCCTCCCACTGATCAATCGATCGTTTGTTGAAAGCACGTCGAATCACACCCTGCACGTGATCGAAGTAATATTTCGAAACCCTAGATTGATCTGTTCCGTCTTCGTCATCCTCGTCTTGAACCCTAGAATCTGGATCTTCTTGAATTTTAGGATCTGGATCGTCCTGTAGGTCGATTGGGTCGTCGGATGAGTTGCGGTCGACGGGGTCGGCTTCTTCGAGGAGAGGATCGAGGGTGAGTTTGTCAGAGTGATGGTGGTCGGAGTGTCGGTCGGAGCTGAGGCGGATGTAGAGAACGGAGACGGAGAGGAGGAGGAGTAAGGCGGCGAACAACGCGCAGACGTGGGTGCCGGAGCGGGGACGCCGCCGTGACCGGAGTTTTCTCAACATATTTTGTTAGACAGCAGTAGACCGTGACATTGTCTGAAATTCTGTTAAATTTCGTTATCACATGTGTGTTTTGTATCTAGCAAAATTTTCTTTTTAACAAAACATAAGTTGCATAAACAACCTGCTAAGGGTGGAGGGAGTGGTATCTTTTTCTACTAAACTATCCTTTCAAATTACCCAATCAAATTATGACACATCAAATGATCAAACTACCCTCTCAAGTATCCTCTATTAGTGGCAATGGTACCCTCTCACTACTCTCCCACTTTTTATTCACAAGTACCACTCTTGAAGCATAAGGTACCACTTGTGAAACTACCCTCCATTTAGCCAATTCGGCAAAAAGTTGCCGAGGATCCTTGCCGTTGCCAAAGGAGTGGCGGCGGTGTTGCCGCTCGGCAAAAGTTGCCGATGCAACTACCCGAAGCCCGCTCGGCTAAAAGAACAAACGTTACCCATAGGAAGATTATTCTCAAATGGGATCTCGACCTAACATAAAGTAAAATAGTTTACTTTTATTTTTAACTTTTTTTAAACATGTACCCTAGAATATATTATATTCATATTTATTGGTTTATAATTATCATCTACGGACACGTTTGGAATTTTGAGTAGATGATTCTGAGAACCAAATAATACACGAGCATTCACAATAGATTCCTTATTTTTGTGTGAGAGGAATCTGCATAATTTAGGGTGTGATTGGAAGTGGTTGTGAGTAAATAAGAGAAATATCTGGGGGGTTTGTTGTTTTCTCCCAAAGTTAAGAAAAAATATGGAGATGGAGATTTTGGTGTAGGAAAGAGAAAAAGTAATTATGTTATTTTAATAGTTTTTTAAATTAATTGTGAGTGAATGAGAGAGAAAGAGATAATGATAAAGATATGAAAAAATATTATTTAATTGAAAAAAGTACAAATAAGGATGAGGAAGCTACTGTGAATGCTCTTATACATAACACTTTATACAAATAGGTGTGCAAGAACCCGAAAAACCCAACCCGAACCCGAAAAAGCCGAAAAACCCAACCCAAAAAAACGGAACCCAAACCCAACCCGATGGGTTTGGGTTGAGTTTTCTAAAACCCGATGGGTTTGGGTTGGGTTTGGGTTTAAGTTTTATAAAACCCGAATATATTTATATAATATATAATATATATTATATATGAGTTTTACACTAAGCCCAACCCAATAACCCATATATGTATTTTTTATATTTTATTCTTTTAATCTCATTATCTCAATTTCCCTCTAATTATACAACTGAACTCTATAACGTCGTAATGTCGTATACTTCATTCGATTAGAGACCGTCAACATTATAGGGTTTTTCTAATTTCCAGACTTTCATCGCATGATCCGAAATATACCCAAACCCAACTCGAAACCCGAAAAACCCAAACGGGTTTGGGTTTAAAAATTCTAAAACCCGAAGTTTGGGTTTGGGTTTAGCCAAAACCCGACCCAACCCGACCCATGCTCACCCCTAGTTATAGTAGAATTATATATAACAGTTAAACTAAGAAATATACATGTTTATACAATTTTCACATGTTTACTCGTGTTTTAACAACAAATATCGCAACCATCCAGCCTCATCGTGACAAACATATCAGCATTCTACCTAGTGAATCACTGAAAGCATGATAACCTCGCACCATCAATCCAGAAGAAAACTCACTTTGTGTGAAAAACACTGACTCGCCATTATAGCTTTATGCTCCGAGTGAAACTAAAACTCGGTAACTCCCATTTGAGAAGTACCTAGCACTTTTAATTGGAAGGATGAATCCCTCTCTCTCACACATTTAATTGCATTTATTCCATAGCTTTGTTTTTCATTTTTTTATGTTAAGGTTTTAAAGAAAAACATATTGATATGAAAGGTGTCAAACCAAACCACCATTGAAAGTTGAAACCTAAGTACCTAACCTACAATTGAAAATTTAGAATCCGAACCATGAATGTGAATACTGAGCCAGAAACAATAAACTTGTGCTTTACATAAACCTCTTAATAAGCTTAACTAATGATGTTTAGCCAACCCTCAACTAGGTTAAGAAATCAGTGCTAAATAACACAACTGTCTGCACCCGATTCTTAAATCCCAACACGTTATTCCGTCCAAAACAGGTGGTCGGTTGAACCGCGAGCCCAATCATATTCACAAACTGGCAGCTTTCCAGCCGTGACCAACCGGGACCCATGTCGTACAGCTGGCATTGGGCCTGAAATTATTACAAGCAAGAAGAGTCAATAAAGATAACCAAAGCAACTGCTAATCATATATCATATTTTGCATTTTGTGAAACTGAGACCTTATCCAAATTGATTGAACTGTTTAAATTGTACTGCTAATTTATTATTTATTATTAACTAAGCTAACTTAATTACTGATGTAGCTTATTCGTGGTAAAAAACCAAACTAATTGAGACAAATAATTATCATTTTTATAATACAAGTATGCAGAAGACTGACCAAAAAATCATCGTATTTCTGTTGCTGCTTTTGAAAATGAAGCATATCAAATCAACTCGCCAATTGTAGGTCAGAACCAGGAGTTTGTAACTTTTCCAGTAAATCACTGCAAGAAATGCTTGTTTTTTCTGAACTTTCTTGATTAAAATTTGGTAAAATCTCCATAATATCAACATCTTCAGAAGTATTACAGATACATGTGATGATAGTAGAAGTTAATTTTGAGTCAAGTGCAATTCCACTTTTCGCCATTTCACGAAGCAACTTAAAGATTTCATCTGTTTCACCTTTTTCACATAAACCTTTTAACAAAGAATCATAAACATATTTATCCGGTATAAAACCTCTAGAAACCATCATTTTCACCATGTTTCTTGCCTCTTTTATTTCACCTAATTTGCAATACCTGTTTATTAATACAGTGAAAGTGTACAAATCAGGATCCACATGCATTTCACGCATCATCAAGAGTAATTTACGCGTGTACTCCACATTCCCTGATTTAAACGATGCATCGATTATGATATTAAACGAAACAACATCCGGTTTGCAGTTATTGTTTTCCATTTCTTGAAACAAGTTTGTTGCTTGTTCTAAACTACCCTCTACGCACAACGCCAACATCAATGCGTTGTAGTCACACACACTCAACGGTATTTCATATTTCTTAATTGTTATAAAAAACCCTTTCGCGATGTTAATCATACCCAATTTGCAGAATCCGTTAATTACGAGACTAAACGTGTACGCGTTTGGATTTAATTTCAATTCGACCATTTGCTTCCAAATAACCAACGCTTTTTCAATTTCCCCGTTTCTCAAGTAAGCATCTAAAAATAAATTATAAGTAACCACATTACCATAAAGTTTATTTTTAAGCATCTTTTGATGAATCAATTCCGCCTCGCTAACACAATTTTCTTTGCAAAGACGTTGAATAAGAAAATTATGCGTCTTAACATCACTCATGTTAATCATCGTATTATATAATACCAATGCATCATTAACCTTTCTCTGATCACATAATTCTTTAATTAAGTTGTCATAAAAGTTCTTCGTAGGCTTCTTATCGTTCTTGATCATAGTATTCAATAGTTTAAAACCATCAATCACCAAACCTTCTTTGCATAATCCAAGAATTAAATGCATGTATGTTATGTTGTTCGGTTGTTGACCGCTTTTAATCATCACTTCATATAACTGAAAAGCTTTTTTAATCTTGCCATAATGACAAAGCCCATCGATTAAACCGGTATAAGTAATAACATCAGGCATGATCGCGTGTTCCATCATATCGGTTATAATATTCATCGCTTCATTGAATTTTCCTTTTTTAGAAAGACCATGAATCAAAGAATTATATATTTCTATAGATGGAATAATTCCTTTACTCATCATATCATCAACTAACTCTTTTCCTTTTTCAATCATTCCATATTTGCAAAGATGATATATCATCATACTGTAATTAGCTAAACAAGGATTACAACCTAATTTTTCCATTTCATACTTCAAAGTTAACGCATCGTCACATTTACCACTCTTGAAAAGACGATTAGAAAGCGTATTAAAAGTTACTTCATCTGGAGTTACACCATAACCAGAAGCTTGATGAAACAAACTCATAGCATCATCAATCTTGTTCATATGACATAAACCGTTTAACACAAGATTAAGAAGGTATGTGTTAACACTAAATCCATCTTTTAGGATTAAACCTAAAACTGAAACAGCATATTTCGGGTTCTCAAAATGAACCAAACTTTCAATAACAGCACCATATGAAAGAAACCAAGACTTTAGCCCAATTATAGTCATTCTTCTGTAAACTTGCAAAACTAAATTGTACTGCTTGCTTCTTCCTAATTTTTCCACCATGAAATTGCAAGTGGAAGAAGAAGGAATACGGTTTAAATCAGCAGACCGTTCGAAAAGCAAAACAGCATCTTCAAATTGGGGATTAGGGTTTTCTAGAAGCTGTCTTAATTGGGAATCTAGGTTAATTATTGGATCATTGTCTGAATTATCTACCTCTACAGAAGGAGATAACGATGATGATGAAGAAAACAGCTTATAAACAGCATTACGATGGTAGCTTAACGGAGATTTAAGAAAGGGTTTTATAATCCCTCTAGTCATGATTTAAATATGTGTCTAACAGTAAATTTATGTGCGTGTGCGCTGAGATTGGGTTCAAAGATTATGAAATATATGCAGAAAATTGAATGGTAATGAATTTGACTTAAGGACAGAGAGGTGGCGATTACCAGTTGCACGTCGCCGGAGTTCTGCTAAAGATGTCGCACGGCAGTTTAGCTTTTAGATTGGAACCCTGTGTTAATAGGTTCGATCGATTTGCAGTTTCGCACCGTAAAATTTGTACATCGAAGTTAAGAAAAAAAACTCATATACCTATCGGTTTACTTCATATTTATATCTTAAAACTCATGTATTGGGTTATATATTCAACATTAAGTTACTATGCTATGACTTAAAAAATAAATGTTTTTGACACTTTTATGAATATAAATTATGCTTTCAGTTATTAAAAATATTAATTAGAAACTTTTTTAATAAAAAGTCCTTAAATTTAGTTCATTCTGTGATTGAATCGTAAAAAGTTCATTCGAATTATGGTAGCACTTTCGTATACTTACTTCGTGTTGGATGTGGTATTAAGTTAAAAACACTAACTGCTTGAGAGTTTACCTAAGTAACTTTGATGCCTGAATCTAATTTGAGTTAATCTTTTGTATGAATATAAGAATCATGTAGTTTATAAACATTAGTAGATACATCAAAATTCACATAAATTATTAACAGCTTGGTTTCTTTAACAAAAAATAGCACTATATTAGATAATAATCATATAGGAAGAAATACTTGATGTAGCCTTTATGGAGACGCCGCCACAACCAGTACCAAAAAGATTTTCCCATTCATTTGATTCAAGAGTTTTGCTGGGTTTGATTACATTTGGTGGTGACATATGTCTACAGTCTACTGCTGGTTTCGTCATGGCAAATAACAGTTGATCCTGGTAATATTCATTGATATTTGATTTTGAGGTATAATTGTAATTAGGTTTCTTGATTATACAATTTCTTGATTATAATCAGTTATCGTCGTGGAGCCAATGTTCCAGTAATGTTAATGCTTTCTGATTTAAAATGCTATAATGTTTTATGTTTATATATTTTTATTATGTTAGTAAATGATATATTTTACTAGTTTAAAACATGTGTATTAAACGAGATTACATAATTAACACTTAAATTTTTTATTATTGAATCATTACATATATATTAAGTTACTATGTTGTAAACGCTCAAAATAAATAAATGTTTGACACTTCTGTGAATATAAATTATGGTTTGGGTTTTAAGATTATTCATTAGAAACTTTTTAAATACAAATTCCTTAAATTTAATTGTTAATTACACAAATTAAAGAAAAGTCAAATTTAAAGTAAACTGTGGTTTTCATTTCTGAAATTTGTAAGGCTTAACAGTTTCAGTCTCCCTTAACAGTTTATGTCCATAACATTTCAAGTTTTAATAGTTTCATCATTAAACTCATAACAGAAAACTGTTAAAACTTGAAACGTTAATGACGAAAACTGTTAGGACTTGAAATGTTGGGGACAAAAAAATTTAAGACTTTAAACGTTATGTACAAAAATTTTTAAGACCTGAAACGTTACAGACGAACTCTGTTAACGGTGGACTGAAACTGTTAAGTATTACAAATCCCCAGGGATAAAAAATGTATTTTACTGTTTTAAATATATAAGAATTAATATTTAATTAGATAATAAAGTATTTAAATGATTATCTATTTTATATAATAAGATAAAATAAAAGAACTATAAAAACATTCAAAAAATTATAGTGTTGCCATGTGACATTATTAGAATTATTTATTAGAGTTAAATTATTGTAGAAACATACATTATACTTAACGCTCGAGGAGCCATGTGGTTACATACTATGGCTACATCAAGTATCTCTTCTGAAATTATGTGGTGTTTAGCGATAACAAATAATCAATTTTTTTTCAGATTATGCAAAAAAAGAACGATATTGGATCATAATTATCTTTTTTTGAATTTTTTGTGCTTGATTTTTTTACTTTTGGATAAGTATTTGGCATATACATAGTAACTGTTATAGGGTCGGGTTAAAAAAAAAATTAGAAGCCACATGTAATATATACTGAATCACGAAACAACCCTCATAGAGAGAATGAAGGCCAATTAATGACCATCATTATGCTAAGACAAATGAACTATATGACAACTTTTGTTGGATATGCAATATAGAAACACTTTTAGACTTTCATTGTTATATTAATCACTATTTAAGATAGAACTGATGAAGAACTGGTACTTGAAACTTTACTTTGTATTATTTAAATCCCGTGCATGTTTTGGTAGGCTTACTCACACTCTTTTGTGAATATTTTATTGATATTAGACATCTTATTCAGGTTAAAAAAAAAATAAAAAATAGTACTCTTGTGAAACACTGTGTTTCTTATGTAAAACACCTTTAGTCAACCATGTTGAGAGACCCTTAAACGAAACAACGACACACAAAAAAGTGTCATTACAAGCGCTAACACTAAAGCCTTTTAGTGGCACCTCTTTGTTCTGTCGCTAAAGTTTTTTGCGCTTTTTTAGTGGCATATTTTTCTTCTGCCACTGTAGATTATGTGCTTTAGTCGCACTTTTATGCTGTTAAATGGCACTTTTTTCATCTCCAGTGCAGAATTTTGGGCTTTTAGTGGCACCATGTCGGTCTTGTCACTGTAACTTTTCGGGTTTTTAGTGGCATCTTTTGGCATGTTCCATTTTATTGTTCCTATCAACCTTGTTCCACCATTTGGAGGTTGATTGAATTAATGTTTCTTCATTTTTCGCATTTATTTAATCATAAACCGCACATATTATGTTGGTGCTAATGACTTTATGTTCCTATATTTCGTTACCCGTTGAATAACTTGCATTTATATGGTTTTAAGGAAATGATCAGAGTGGCTATCAGTTCATCTCTACAGTTTGCTTCATCATACAATCAATTTATGAAATAAAGACAACTCCTTTTGCAATATGTATAGAGCGAAATATTAAGAGGAATAACCAACGGGTGTCTAGCTGGGTTGGATAAGGCTTGGGGTTTTCCTATGGGAGGTCTCGAGTTCGATTCCCACTCCTGGCGGCCTTGAGGTACCCGGCACTGATGAAGCTTAGTACCATGCGGGAAGGCTTAACGCTGTGAGTGTAGTCCCTTG
>WOUH02000009.1:5981006-5991416 GCA_009936405.2 Stevia rebaudiana
TGGTGTGGTAAGATCAACGGTGGCATTTTGGATTTTGAAGGTTTTAATATAGCTTTTAATTAAAGTATTAATCAGAATAAGTTATAAGAATGGTCCCCTAAGTTAAAAGAAATACAATAATACCCTCATGTGCATCGCACATGACTGGTTTAACAGAAAAATCTAACGGGCGTTAGTGGAAATGATGAAACTTGCAATCTTTTTAAACATAAAGGATGTTTTCATCACTTTTAAAGGGAAATGACAACCACTGAAAAATGGTATAAATATAAAGGACGAAAAATATAATTTAGTCTTTGCAAACCACCAAACTTAATATCAAGCCGCGTTGATTATACGCGCTCTCTCCTTCTCTCACGTATTCCTCTCAGACATCCTTCTTTACCGAATCAATTTTTGGAATTAAAATTTCATGATTATCGGCTCTTCATATAGGCTTCGATTCATATCAGATCTTCGGCTCTTACAAAGTCGATTCAACAATGGATTCGAAGAAACCAGCGGTTCGATTCAACCAGGGCTTCGATTCATAGTCGATTCATATCAGAATCTAATCTCCATGGATTCAACAACGCATGATCTTCCATCCTATTTTGATTTCATAACACGCGATAATATGTAAGTTGCATATGATTATTTTTTACAGATTTATACCATTTGCTAACAGATTTGTATTCTGGATTCAACAATGTACGAACGAAAACCCCTAAATTTCAGAATACAAATCAGATTTTTATCATTTATTCACTAACGAAACCCCTAAATTTCACTGTTAACATACTTGTATGAAAGGTTTTTACAAATTAGTAAGATTGTATTGTAATGGATGGTATTATTGATCCTATTGTAACAGAACTCATATCGTTGTTAACGAATGTTGTTCATAACCATGTATTATTGAATCTAGAGAATATTGTAATTAATTTTTTCTTTACGCAGCTCTTTTGTATCAACCAGTCGATGTTTGCTTTTAGTATTCGGACGTCCACAAGACAAGACAATGGTATGCTACCCATGCGTTTTATATAATTTGTTTGAATTCAATAATTTACATATATCATGTTATACTCATTTAATATGTTTTTCATTACATTTGATGTTCAATCTTTGTTTAGATATTGTTTTGATATAATATAAAAAAAAAACTGGTGCATCAAATGATATTATAACAGCCATTTGCGGAAAATGAATTAGAATTCAGTTTGCTTGGTTTTTATTAACACATTTTATAATCTCTTTTTTTTTCAACAAAATTTGGAAGCTTCTCTAATCTTTCTTAAGAGATTGCAAACTAATTAAAAGTAGTGTATTCTATATAAGCAATAACTTAGGTGTTTGATTTGCTTAGTAAACTTTATTTTAGTATCTCTAACACAATTATTTCATTATTCATAATTATTTGGAATTTATTTCATGACCTGAACAGACTGTGATATTAGGGTCTTTCTAGGTTATACAGGTGGTTGAATTGTTCTTTCCTTTAATTGAATCTTTATGGGAGGAGGTCAAAGGCACCAGCACTATTGAAGATGTTAAAGTGTCTGATTCTAATTACACTCTGCATATAAAAAGGTACAAAAATATTCATGGAACAACTGTTAATAGAAAGGTCAAATAAAAATAAATCGTCAATCAATCACTATATGTTGATAGTTTTGTCTTTCACCTGATTCAAGGTGGTAAGCATAATGTTAAGAATTCGAAGCATGATTCATGGTCTGGATCCTAAGGTTTTATCGTATTTATTATAAGAATTATGGTTTCCAGTTTAAGATTTTTGACTGATAATGTTTATCGTTGGATATGAAGATGCAGAGGCGAAGTTAATTCCATCAGGGATTTGTTTTTTATAGAATCCCTGCCACTTGCCAAGCTAATTTCCAACGGTTCGTCGGCTTCTTTGATGTCTCTGCTACGTTTATAGAAGCATCACGTTTTAGGGATGATGATTTTGGCTACATTTAGCTTTACCTCATAAATCTGATACGCTCATCACATGGCGTTCAGGTAAATGTTACCTTCTCTAATTTATGAGAAATTGAAAATAAGTAATCCATTTGTTTTGTTAGGGTCCAGGTTTTGTTAGTGTTTTTTAAGGCAAAGTGGCAATTTTAGAGAAATCAACATTTTTAGTTTATTTTAAGACACTCTAAATATAAGATAGTTTAGACTTTCAGATCAGGTTTAGCTATTATTTCTCAATTGAAGAATAAAAATGATATAAGAGTCAAAGATTTTAAAGCTGTTATAAGAGTTGGGAAAGTCAAAGCCAATTTAGGGTTGTTGTGTGGTTCTTTTTCTACGGCTAAGGTTAAAGGCATATGGTTTTCATGGTTACCCACTTTTTTTGGAATGTTAGCAAGTTATACCTTTTGGAAACCAGTATAATATTAGATTGCTAGATATGGATAGAATATATAAAGCCAACGAACTTTACTTTTAAAAAGTCAAAGTGGCCAACATTTTTGCTCATTTAGATATGAGAAAGTTACTCAAAACAAATAATTGTGATCATTATATTGTTTTCTTTGTTGTATTATCATGGGATAAAGATGTGGTGCACTCTGTCGCATGTAAGTTTTTATTAGTAAGTTGTGTAATTTTGTTAGTGAGTTTTTTGTGCAATTAGGTTGCACCATTGTGATTTGTTTATTTATTATGTTGTTTTCTCTACTTAAGCTAGGTGATAAATATATATACCACCTAATAAAGTACTTCCGATGGTTTATGCTTAGTGTCAAGGAACAAACCACTTCCAATGGAAGTGTCAAGGAACAGTTTGCTGAAGTTTTTGGTTATTGAGTTATAGATTGAATGTGCTTGGAATTTGGCATGACATTGCCCTAAGACACCATGTACGCTATACATGTGACTCTTTTGTCACCATTTTTATGGTTTTGGTTGGTTTATTTTAGTCTTTAGGTTTTTGTCATTGTTTCTGATGAATGTGGTTAATTGTTTTTCATTATTGTACTACATACATGTAAACAAATATTGAGCTCTTCATAGTTTGCGCAGATTGTGAGGCACATTGTATCCCTTTGCTTTGCTACGTGAATTGATAAAAGTCAAGGTCAATATGAATTGATAAAAGTCAAAGTCAATCTCTTCAAGAGTTGGTATTTATCTAAAAGATTCAGTTTTCTCCAGCAGTTGTACTTTCAAGGGTTAAAAAGCCTAGATGGCGTTGAAATGTTAGTATTAGATAAAGATGGTCAAAGTACAAACAAAACCTATAATGTGGTTTACATAGAAGTTCTTACAAATTTGTAAACTACTTGCTACATTTTGTTGAATTTTTCTTTAATAGTTAAAGAATTTTCTTTGTAAGAAGCTTTTGAATGTTTCAATTTTTATTATTGCAAATTTTGTTATTAGTATTTGATATGCACCTCCGTGTGAAACACGGGTTATAAGCTAGTAAAACATATATATAAATTTCGACAGCTACCTAGTGACGGATTCTCGCCGAAAAATTGGTTTACCAATGGATTTTCGACGATTTTAGATCTAGTTTTCTTGTAGTGCTTCCAATGTACTAAACACTCCAAGCTTCTCTTGTGACACTCATTTCTAAATCGTAGCTGGGCTAAGTTAAGGTTGTGTGCGAGTAATTTCTTGACATAATCTCGTATAAGTTTCTATTGAGCCACTTCTTGACATAGTCCCATTTAATTGTTTATTTGTTAAATTCACACCACTTGAACAAGACTCAAATTGACCAAAAGTGATTGACTCTTTCTATTAATTAAGAAAACTGGAATAATAAAATCAATAAACTACCAAGCCTTATATACGTGAATGACTTTGGAAACCAGTTGTTAAAAGCAGACTCAAACTCTAAGTCTACCAGATAAACATAAATAAATACACATTAATATTAAAACTATGAGCTTTGAATTTCCTCCGCAACCACCCCTTGAAATTCGACCGTACCTCCCTTTAAGTCCTTCTAGATTATCCATTGGCAAATTCGGTGTTACTACTATTTTCACACTATTGACTTATTCCAAAAAATTTGCTTGACACGGAAAAATACACACGTGCACCTCTAATTTCGTCAAGCATTGTTGGTTGGTGTAGTTATTTATATCCATTGGCCCCCATTATTGTTATCTTGGCGCTTATAGATGCTTCCATTGCTTGTGAGCTTCTTAGTTGTCAGAAAACCACTATTCTTGCTTCTGACCCATAGGCATGTTTGATCAGTGCTATTGATACACCTTCGCCTAATCTCACAATCTCTACAATTTTCGCAACTAGTTTACCTTTAATTGTGCCTTAATTTCTTCTTTCCAAAATTCAATACCAATAAAAAGAACAAAAAACACTATGCTCCTCTTGTGCTAAAAATTGATGGCCTCCTAAAGACACATAGTGTTCGTGTAGCTAAAAAAAAAAGGCATGTAAAGTGTGTTAAAATCTATTGTGTGCATATTAAAGAATAATGGAAATTATTTATTATGTACACACCTTACAATTGAATTGTTTGTTTATGTAAAGCTGATTTTTCAGCTACAAATAAATATAACTTAATAGTGCACCAACCCTAAGAAACTATCCAATAAACTTGCTACAAAGTTCGTAGACATTCTTGAAGCATGACTCGTGATGGATGAAGGTTGGCTTTGAAGGAAGGTATCGGCTAACATCTTGCCTAGAGATACCTGAGAAGGTGTGGTCAAATGCAATCCATCTGGTTCCAGGCTGAGACCCTTTGCATCAACGGTTCGCAAGTTCACTAAGTCCATTCCCAATTGCGCTTCTCTCACCGTCTCTATGAATTGTCCTTCTCCAGATGTCAATGCCACCTGTAAGCCCATGCCAATTTGTTTATCACCAACAATATAAGAGTAAACAGGTCTACGTACTTTACAAATGAGTAATGATATATATGGGTAAATCATGTGTTAAAACAATATAGACACACATTCGAAATGGTAAATTATATTTCTAAAGCAATAGAAAAAATAAGACAAATTTTAAGCCTGATTTACTGCCGTTTAAGTCACAATCAAAGAGCCATTTTAATTTTATTGGCTACAAACAAAGAAAAAATTAACAAAATAACAAACACGTAAATATATCTACCTCCTATAATAAAAAATGATAAATGAACACATGTCAATTAAATGATAAATATATCTTTCTCCTGTAATAAAAAAAATGATGAATTAACACACGTCAATCTTTTAGCAACATGACCTATAAAATTTATAGGTGTGAGATGTTCTACCAAAAAAATACATTATTTATTTAAGAAGATTATTTTTTTGTTTATTGATCCCAAAATATTTTGTATTGATCCCGTCATATCCTCAGTATAGTTAACAAAAACCGTTTAAACCGTAACTCCATCAGGTTCTCCGTTTTCTCCCTCTCAATTTCAAGAAATCTCTTAAATTTCTTCATCTAGTCTCTCCAATTGAAATAATGAAATCCATAAATAAAGATTGATACTCATCAAAACACAACAGAAATCCTCCAATGAATGTGACAGGCTGACGAAGCAGACGTGGATCTCCGACGAAGATTGTCTTCCGTTGATTTCGTTCAGTTGCTCAAACAGGAAGTCGAGAAATTTAATCCGTTCTTCGTTGAGAAAGAGGAAGCATACATCATCAAATTAAAGGTGTGAGATATGGATTATGTTTCCGTTACATTGTGTTTGTATGTAGATAACCAGGAGCTAAATGCAGATGATATTGATTCTAAATATCATAATCGTATGGCTTCTACTGAAGCAACAATTGATTAGGTAAAGTCTAGGGAAGACGAAGATGTGCGTTCAACAAGTAGATAATTTACGACTCGGTAAAGAGATTGGTTATCTAAGTAACTGAGCAAGACCTTTGAGCATGAAATTCAGATTCTAGATTTGGATCAAAAGTCTTGGTTACAAAAACTAAATTTTTTATCATTTATATGTTTCGATCACACGTATAGTGAAATATATAATTCAGCCGAAATGAAAAGGCTAATTTGGAAATGAAAAAGCAAACAACTGAAAAGGCATTTTAATATTTCTGGAAAAAAACTTACTTGATAAATGCATTCATGCTAATACTACTTTGTATTTGACATTTAATGATTTTGTATTATGTTTATATTGATATATATATATATTTTTTCTTTCTGTAAAATAGGGGATTAATGTAGATATTTGGTAGAATTTAAGTTTGGTAATGACAAGAAAGAGTTTGCTGATCTCTCATTGAAAGCATATAAGGTATGCAAGATGACCTGCAATTTTTTTACTATGTATGTCACTTGAATTAAGACGTTATATTATTTGATCCGTAGCTGAACCATAAAAATTGGGCCTACCTTAAAGCATTTACATTAGTTTTCACATCTTTATTTGTACTTTTTTTTAATTAAATAATACTTTTTCATACTTTTATTATTATCTCTTTCTCTCTTATTCACTCACAATCACTTTAAAAAATTATTAAAATAATATCATTACCTTTTCTCCCCCTACACCAAAATCCCTATCTTCATATTTTTTCCTAACTTTAGGGGAAAAACAACTAAAACCTCAAATATTTCTCTCTCCTCTACTCACAACTACTCTCAACCACACCTTAAGTTATTCAGATTCCCCTCACACAAAAATGGAAAATCTACTCTGAATGCTCTTATGCTAGATAAAAGCAAATTTGGCAAATTTATGTCAGATAAAAGCAAATTTGGTAAATTAGGTAACGGAATTAAGTCAAAGATTGTTTTTTTATCGGCCCATAAACAATTTGGTAAATAGTAATTATATCTATATGATTTGGCAACTGATATTCACTGTTCATGAATAGTGAATTTAAAAAAAATTTTTTTTTAACAATATAGATATAATATAATCAAAGGTTTTTATTCAGAGTTTTTTAAAACTTTTTCTTTGTTGTTATTTTGTTTGTTTTTTTTTTATGCTTTTGGGGGTGGGGGGTTAGGTTTTTGGGGTGGGTGGAGGGTTAGGTTTTGGGGGTGGGAAAGAGTTTGACGACATGGTTCCAACGCCGCTAAAATGAGTTCAATCGTAGTTCGTTTGAGACAGAGATTTTAAGTTGGGGTGAAAGTTGCAGCGACGTTTTTGTGTATTTTTTTAATATCCGGGATCATGTATGTTTTTCAAATTCGAGGTCGTGACAAAAATCCCCGCGCAACGCGCGGGTAAAAACTTCTAGTTCATATAACTTAATAAAAATACACATATTCTTAAAATTTATAAATCTTTGAAAATTTGTTCACATGTCATTCCTCGAGTAAATCTAGTGAGGTTTGTTTTACAATCACATAATATAACACCAAAATTTTCTGCATAAACTCAAGACAAGGAAAAAACAGAATTGCATACCTTCACATTGATTGTGCAAATACGGATTTCCGACGCGCCCAATACCACATGAACACTTTCTAACATGATCAATGGACCTATCATTACCCAAATCCAGTGATGATTCCTTACAATTTTGTTTTCCAAAGACTTCATCCTTTGTTAGGAACCATATAAGTGATATGGGATAATATGAGGCGTTCCTTGACTTCAAGTACCCGTGACGCCATATGGTATCAAATACCAACGGGGTGATGCCCAAAAAGGCGGAACCACAAACTCCATCGTCACCCAACCCTTCCAAGTTAGTAACTTCCACACTATAGGACTTCAAATTGTAGGGAACATTAGTTTGGCAACCACCCAAAACATCTATTTCATTGGTAGTGTAATTGGTGCAAGTAGGAATTGAACATCCCGAGCGTACTTCCCCGTCACTTATGAGAGAACCATAAACATGACACCCCTCGACGATTAGTATGTTATGTGATCCAGAAAATACATAGGGACTCTCACGAAGGTCTATGCTACTGCTATTGCTAGTGCTACTGCTGGTAGAATATTGGCAACTAGAGATTATTGAGATGTTAACAATGACAGTTTGTTCTTCCAAGTTTACATCCAACACCTCCATGTTGTTGAATGAAGAGAGATAAGGTGTGGAGGAGTTGCAATCAACAACGTACCATTTGTTAGCAGAACAACTTGCTCCGATTCCAAAAGGATATGGAATTCGCACGAACCCACATGTGTCATTGCATCCATTCTTGGCGTATTCAAGAGCTTCAATTGATTCTGTTGTTAGCAAAATCAAGGAAAGTAAAGGGAAGATTAGAAACTGTTTCATTTTGGTGACAATAACTATTGAATAAAAGAAGACAGAACAGGATAAGATAACTATAACCAAAAATGTTATTATGTGGTGAAATGCATCATGTTCTGATTGATGAATCCAATTTTTAGAATGATTTTTTTACTTTGGTCTTTGAACTTTGAAGTATTCCAAAAGAAGGGGGGTGGTGTTGCATTGATAGATGACTGCAAACTAAATGCGTTTTGGGTCCCATTAAAAGTCCATAATTTTGGTGTTCAATGGTTGTGGGCCTTAATTAATTAGTGCCTCATTTTGTCACTGGCATAATTTCCAAATCTCAAATAATATCCTACTCCGGAAAGGTGGAGTAAGAGCTTTCACATCTCGTAAATCTAAAATATATGTGAGTATAATTTTTATAATGGTTAAGAATAGTTGTGAGTGTAAGAGAGAAAGAAAAAAATAATAGATATCTAAATACAGAGAAAAACACATTTAATTGAATAGGAGAGACATATGTAATGATAAATGTATAAAAATATATTATTTAATTATATAAGAAAAAGAAAATGTATTGATAAATGTATAAAAAGTATTATTTAATTAAATAGAAAAGCGAATATTTAATGAATTATAAAGATAAAGATAAAGAATGAGATGTGAATGCTCTAACAAAAGATGAAAAAGATTAAATACTGGATTAATTCAAAAATTTTCATATTCACTAATATCATATTGTGATGTTAGTTCTACAACAATTCCTATATTAAAATCTTTATCATTAAACAAATTATTCAAATTTTCAAAAGAAAGAGGAGCTAATCATAATCATGCTGCCAAAGTTTGTCTTATTCAAACATTTAACACCGAGAAGAATGAATAAATCAACCAAAATTATTACACGAAATAATAATATCCCGAAGTGTCTTTATAATCCTAAATCAATGGCTCATTCAATAATCCAAGGCTCAGTTCAGCAGGAATAAATTTATGCTTTAATGAACAATCAATTAATGATGTGTAAAACCGGTGTGAGAGAAGTTAATCTTGATTTGATAATAAGTACATAAAGTATGAGGTTTTATTATTTGTTAGATAAGTATAGGAGTTTGAGTAAATTAAGAGTTGTTTTAAGGTTAGAAATTATCTAGTAGGTTTGTAGATAAATTCATACATGTTTGGTTTATCTCGAAGGTGTGCGTAGAGTCAACGATATGGTTATATATTGAGTCTATAATTCGAGAGTCTTTGTTTGTTTGTTTGTAAGAGTCAAGAGTCAAGAATTATAATGAAAGAAAGAGTCGATCTTGATTAAGATCAAATTTGTGTTCGTGTTCTTGAGCCTCGTTGCCAGCAATTGGTATTTGGATGAA
Organism: Stevia rebaudiana; assembly: GCA_009936405.2. Classification (NCBI taxonomy): domain Eukaryota; kingdom Viridiplantae; phylum Streptophyta; class Magnoliopsida; order Asterales; family Asteraceae; genus Stevia; species Stevia rebaudiana. The sequence continues at coordinate 5,990,524 of WOUH02000009.1, forward strand.
GGTTAACCGATGCTGGTTTAAGGGTAGGCGTCGAGAAAGAGCAGTTGCCCTTTGGCTAGTTGAAGCAGAAAAAGAAGAATGAAGCAAGTTTTTTTAATCCAAGTATGGAAGAAGGGTCTATTATGTAAAGGAGGTCAAGTAGGATAAGAAGTTAAACAAGAACGTTCATTCAAAAGAAGGTTGTGAGGTTCGTTTCTTGAAAGAAGCTTGTGAGGTTCGTTTCTTGAAAGAAGGTATAAGGTAGTCTCAACAGTCTGATTTTAAAGAAGTAGTCAGTTGTAACCTTCTGATATTAAAGAAAGTATCCATAACAAATAAAAGAAAGTGAGAAAGAAAGCCAAGAACAAACGCAACAGTATGATTAATCAAGATAAATGAGTGAATGATGGATTTAATCTTTGCTCAAACTTCTACGAACGACCTTATCAAAGCTTACACATCTATATAACTATGTAAAACTTATCTACAAAAGTCTACCGAGTGATTATAAACATATATGCTAATTTTGTAAAACTTATCTAAGTCGGTCTTCCAAGTGGGGCTTGGTTCATCAGAAAACCTGAGAACCAAAAAATCATACTTGAGTGAATTTTAAACATTTATCATTTCTTCATACGTTATTATTTTTTAAAACGGTTTGCGTCATTAGATTACAAATTTTACCCTACTTCAAACAAATATAATGAAGCCATATCAAAAAATAAAAAAATTTACGTCGTCAGTTGTAGTATACTGCATATATGTAGTATGCTTGTACTATAAATTTTTAATTTTTTTTTTTTTGAATGACTACTTGTAATATACATGGATATACATAAAAAAAAACACTTATAGGAAATGCGTAAGGTAACGCAAAGTACTAAAACATATGAATTATCATCATACTACATTAA
>WOUH02000009.1:6022724-6034333 GCA_009936405.2 Stevia rebaudiana
ACCTAAAGCTAAACCCTAAAATATAAAGACAAAAGCTAAACCCTAAAAGCTAAGATCATAGAGTTTTACGAGATGGTTCCAACGTCGCTAAAATGACTTCACTCGGAGTTCGTTTGAGGCAGTTAATTATGAGGTTTTTTGTGATCCCTCTTAGGTTTTTTTAGAATAAGCTTCCTGTTTAGTTGATCCTTTCCCTAGACTTTTATCATGTTGAGCCTTTTGAAAAGGTATAAGCATTCAAGTATGATGTTCCTAATGCTATGAAATATCTTTCAAAGTTGTACGTAAACGGTTAGTTTTTTTTAATAGTGATTTCTTAACTGAATTTGCTATCCTACAAATGAATTATCCGCTAGTGATTTCTTCATCTTAAAAAATTATTTTAGTTAAGCCTGGACTAGGACCAGGTTAGATTAGGCTCATGTTCAATCAAGTCAAAAGAATGCATCCTAAGAATAAAAAGTTGCATGTTGTTTTTGTAAGGAATGGATAATACTATAGTAATAATGAAATGCTTAGAGTGTAATGTGTGAGAATAAACATCAACTTTTTGTATCGTTCAATCGTCAAAAAGAATAATTATCATGTTTATAGAAGTTCCTATTTAACATGTTTAAAATTTGATGCATGTTAACTAATATATGTTTTGTTAAGTGAGTTGAAGAAAAGTATTCCTAACTAAAAGTTAACTTTGATATAAAGTAACTTTCTATATGTTTTCTTTCTTAAGGAAGAAATTAAAAAAAAAACTCAAGAAGTTCAAGGTCCTTATGGTAAATATATTTATGCTTATCTTTTAGTTTCATCTTTATCCGTGCTATGTATTCACAAACTGCATAAAACAAAGACTTTGGATTCAAACAACACTAAATACCAAAAAAATGTTTACGAAATTTTGTTATTGATCCTTTCTCTACACACTTTATTTTGTTTCTATTTTGTGTTGATGTGGGAAAACTCTTAAATTATAGTTAGCATGTATGGATGAAATTTTTGTAAATTACTTTTCATTGGTAAGAAAAGACCACTGAGTAGACTTAGGTAACAATTAGTAGAGAATAAAATATGTTTAACTTCAGTGAAGTATGCAGTTTCAAATGGTTCTTTGTGGTTTATTCTTTTTGGTTTCACACTTTGATCAGGAAGAGTTTCGTATCAGAAAGAGTTTTATATCAGTACGGTATGCTTTATTATTTTTAAAATTGTTTAAAAATCAATTTTTGTAATTTTAATTATAGTAATAAGAAATCTCAATATTATGTAATTTTAGCTTTTAGTGTTCAGTAGATATACGCACTTTAGTGGTCATGAATAAATTTGTGACATATTGACTTTGTAGGTCATGACCGATTTTGCAGAAAAGTTAGATTGACTACAAATTAGAATGTTATGACACCAAGTTTGGATACGGTAAGCTTGCTTATATATACTTTTTCATTAATTTGAGATTAATATTTGACAATGAATTTATACTTTTAAATGTGTTTCTTCTTTCTGCATCCTAAAGTATTATTTATTTTTTGTCATGTACATTATAATTGTTGTACTATGCACTTTGAAGTACAATCAAATATTATTAGGAGGAAACAACTCTAACTCTTTAAGCCGTGATAAAAGCATTCATATTATCGATATCTTCAATCTTGAGTTGTTAATTTGCAGCTTTACTATGTTTATATCTTTGTATAGTTATACTATAGTATGAATATATTTATTGTTATTTGACATTGTATTTTTATTAGATCCGTGTATAAAATCTTATTATGAACACATGTATTTAGTTGACATTGTAACTCTTATTTATTCCGTGTAGTACACGGGAAACTAACCTAGTATTATATAAATAACGGAAACCCACAGCAACATCATTGTTTGTACGTTTGCTTCTTCACACACCTCAATTCGTGTTTGTTACAATCTATTTTTAATATTTCTTTTGTGAATTGTTGCGTATGTTTTTTAACGCAAATTTTACTCATTTGGCGGTGGTTTTGAAACATAACCTTTTGTTGTGGGCTTTCTTTCTAACCACTTGACAACTTTGTTGGATGGGGTTGGGTTTTTCTAACTCAACTCTCACAAGGTTTTCTGGTTTTGTTTACTTGAATATGACGGAAACACACTCAAATAATATCTCACTAACACTCAAACATATTGCAAACTTAGAACAATTAACACAAACAGTAAGAACACAAGTATTCAAACAAACTCAAACTATATTATCACTCAAGTTCAAAGATGCAAGCGTACTCACATGAGTGTTTATATACTAAATTTACACTTGTATACTTGCAGGTATTACACGCTGGATACTGTAAAAGGAAAGTTTCCTATGTATAAAATACAACATACCATACTATAATAATAATTACATTACAAAGATCCATGAACATGACTTGAGTAATTGATACAAACATTAAATGAAAGTAAGATGGGATCTTTTGTTGAAATCTTCATATTAAGGTTGCATTTAATGTTTGTCAAACAATGGAGACAGAACAGTTGTACGAGTGTACTGTTTGTCAGCAGATCAGTTAGTGAAAGATGCTTCTTCGGTATATGCAGTTTGTCGGAAGATCTTTTAGCCTGCTTATCAGCACATAATATGCAGTCTTCTTTATCGGGAGAACTTTGTGCTTTGGTAGTACTCTGAACCTTTGGTATATCTTTTGTTCTACGAAGTAGATTATCGGTATATGTTTCTTCTGCCGATATACAATGTATTCGGTAGAACTTGGACTTTTAGGACATAACAAAGTGCATTAACATAGTTTTAAATAGCAACAGCCTTAAATGATCTTACAAAACCTCCCACCCCACATACCTAACTTGCGTTTGATAGAAAGATTTAAATCTAATAGAAAGATTTAAATCTAAAGTTAAAAAGATGGAAGTCATCTTTAATGGTCGTTAAGTAACCTTAATTTACATATAATAACTGTTGAAGAAGTTCGTGTTTCTATTATTTACCCAAAAAATCAGGATGCTTGCTTTTTTAAATTTAGATGTGAAAAGACATTTAATGTTGAATATTTTGTTGAGATTTATGAATTTGGATCTAATTTAAATGGAAGTTTTAAAATGTCATAAAATCAAAGGCCTATATTCCAAGTTGCCAATTTTCCACCACGGCGTAGACTCGTGGGTCTATGGTTTACTTCTCAGCAGGTTCCTCCAATGTTACCCTTCATTATAAACACAAAGATTTCCCATGTATTTTCTTGTTTAATAGTCTTCTTAATTTACAAATATGAAGCTTTTTCAGCCTTACATGCATTTAATCATTTTGATTTCATTAAGAGCAACATCACCAGTAGTTGCAAAGCTTGCAAAGACAGGGTGCGATGACACGTGCGGAAACAACGTGAAGATTCCATACCCGTTTGGAATCAGTGCGGAGTGTGCTCTTAACCAATGGTACACCGTCGAGTGCACCAGCTCGACTCCATATTTATCTGCACTCAATTACCACCTCGAAATCTTGAGCGTGAGCTTGAAAATCAAACTGTCATTGTTAGTACACCAAGGGTCATGACTGATTGCATAACCCCAGTTCAGAAAAGATTCAGACCATGAACATGAATCTTGGTGGGAGCCCCTTCTTTTTTTCCAAATCACACAATAAATTTGTATTCGAGGGGTGTGGCATCGCTGATATGATGTATGACGGGAAGGTGCTCACAGGGTGTTTAGCAGCTTGTCTGAATACTACACACAATGAAAACAACTGCTATGGAATCGGTTGTTGCCAGACTGCAATTCCTCGTTATCTCAAGTCGTACAGCATTAACATCACTGGTTTGAGTGAGGAAGATAAAGCATGTGGGTCTGCCTTCTTGGTGGATGAAGCTTCATACGACAAAGGAATGCTTTCTGACCCGTTTATTTCCAAGAATGCCTCTTTTGTTCCCGTATCACTTTTGTGGACTCTAACTGACTCCGATCAAATAATTTGTTGTGATAAGTATAACCCAAGGCCAAGCCGACGCAGAGTGGATATGTTTAATGGTACTCCGGTGGATACGTTGAAATGTGAGATACCAATCAGATGGTTATTAGAAGATAACCCTTATTTGATAGATGGATGCAGCGCATACGGTATGAAATTAATATCTATCATTTATTTGTTTATTAAATTTTATGAATACTTAAATGTATTAAGTATGTAATGTACAATTTTGGGTCTCTCACTTTAATTCTCCTTCATTCCTCCAATCAAAAAAACCATTATAAACATACGTGCCAAGACAGGAGGCAATCTGGCAATGTAGACGATTCCATATTTCCATTTACTGTTATGCTTCATTTTTAAATTTTTTTTGTTGTGCTTCACATATATGAAGTTATCTCAAGGTTACCATGTACTCCTTTTCCCATCAGAATTTACTTCAAAGGACGCCAAGACAGGGTGCAATGACAAGTGCGGGAATGTAACAATTCCATACCCGTTTGGAATTAGTTTAAATTGTGCTGTCAGTGAATGGTACATCGTTGATTGCAAAAACTCAAAGCCATATCTATCTGCACTCAACCACATGGAAGTCTTGGGTGTAAACATAAAAAATAAAACAGTCACTCTTAGTACCCCCATGATCTCTGATTGTCGAAACCTAGTTTGGAATAGCACGGAGATTATGGGCGCCGATTTTGGTAGGAGCCCCTTCTTGGTCTCCAAAATATACAATAAATTTGTTTTCAAGGGGTGTGGTAATGCTGCTATGATGATGGATAATGGAACTGTGGTCACTGGGTGTTCAATTGCTTGTCGCAATGTAACATTTGGTGATAGAAACAACTGTTATGGTATCGGTTGTTGTCAAACCGCAATTCCTCATTATCTCAAGTCATACAACATTCATATCATCGGCTTGGAGGAGGAAGATGGAGGTTGTGGGCCTGCGTTCTTGGTGGATCAAACTTCATATGAGGAAGGAAGGATTTCTGAACCATTTATTTTCAGGAATAACTCTTTTGTTCCCGTATCACTTATGTGGACTCTAGATGAAGTAACTTGTTGTTATTACGCTAGCAAGAAGAGAGTCATAATGGATATGATTGATGGTACTGGAGTGTATACTTTGGAATGCTACACGTACTCAGACAAAATACAAGGAAATATATATCTAGAAGATGGATGCAAGCACAATGACAATGGTATGTAAGCCAATATTTATATAGAGTAAATTACACAAATCGTCCTTTATATTTGACTCATTTTCCAGTACATGTCCTTTATTTTTAAAATTGACGAAAATCATCCTTTGTTTTTTGATAAATTACGCTTTGTCCCTTTTTTGACGTTCGTTAAATTTTTCCGTTAAATCTGTCACGTGATTTGCATATGGGGGTATTTTTGGTTTTTAAAAACTTGAGGGACCATTACCAACTCATAAGGGCTGAAAATGACAATTACTAAATCCGTTTTTTACACCCCCGCTTATCCGATTTGTTCATGTTGGACCATTGCCGATAACACGCAAGCCCTGGTAGCCGGCCAAAGACCAACGGAAAACAGGCAAATACATGAGGTCCTCCTATTCACCACTTAATCGCTTTCACAATCTCCGTTCTGTTAAACTCTTTAGCGTTTATCATGGCGCAAATTCTCAAATTCAACCCCCAATTAGGCTCCTCCATTTTCTCCAGTGAACAATTAATCCGTTTTAGGCTCCTCCGCTGTCACAAAATCTTGAATATACGAACAATTAATCCGTTTAGACCATTTTGCACCTTTCAAAGATAACGAACACTATATAAGCATCAATTGTAAAGATTCTCTGGTTATACCAAATTGAATCTTAAACGAGTAACAGAAGATGTTCAAACAATAGTATAAGCCTGTACAAGTGATCTACCAACTGTAATTTGAGAAAAGATTGACGAAATTACCTGAACGCCACCGTCGTTGGCGGGGAACGGCATTAAAATCGAGCCGATGCTGGGTGTTCGAAGACGGGAGACGATGGCGGTGATCATCAGAGGAAGAAAGAGGAGAGAAAGTGAGAATCTACCTGGGTTGTGACGGAGAGTGGCGGCGATAAGGTGGCCCTGTGATGATGGAGGTTCGGAGATGATGTGGCAGTGGGTGGAGACTGGAGGTGGGTTTCTAGATCTGGAAGAAGAAGAAAATGATGGGTTTTAGATCTGTAGGTTGTGTCGTAGAAGAAGAAAGTTATGGGTTTCTCTTTTATACAAAATATGCCTTGAGCTTTAAAAAAACAAAAATAAACCCTCATGTGCAAATCACGTGACAAATTTAACTCGAAAATTTAACGAACGTTAGCATAAAGGACAAAGCGGGTAATTTATTAAAACACAAAGAGTTAATTGCGGTTTTCGTCCCTGTGGTTTACCTAAAATTGCCACTTTAGTCCAATTTTTATAATTTTGCCTATGATACTCTATGGTTTGCATATCTTGCCATTTTAGTCCAAATTTTAACTAAGGTTAGATCTTCTGGTTTGTGTAATTGACTCATTTATATATTATTTATTTGTTTGTATTTTTGGTGACATGAAACTTCCACTTATATCATATCCGAAGAAGAGCCATCAGAGGAATGTAGAAGGTGCAAACACAGAGGAGGTATCTGTTCCAAGGAGGAGATATATGACGTTGATGATTTACTTTCAGAACAGAACTTCATTTGTTTTGAGGATCATGATGCAAAAACTTCCCTAGGTGTAATTCTGGGTAATTTCTTCTCTTCATGTTGTTTATCCATTTACACCCAAGACCGCTAACATGGTAATGACCTTGGACTTCCGTCATACTTACGAGACTACCTTCAAATAGAAACACAATATTGATTTAGTTTTGTCAACTGTCAAATCCCGAGTTTGATATTTAATCCCTTAGATCTTTAAACAATTAGAAATGAATATTTACATTTTTTAAATGTTTCAAAATAGTAACAAGTTGCATCTTTTGCACCATAAATTTTTCAGTTCATAGATTTATTACTCCCTTACCTTGTGACTACAACTACAAAGAAACTTAAAAGAATACAAAACCACTTGGTGAATACTTTAATTATGGGTATTTGTTGCAAAATTGCTCCTCAATAAAATTTAAAATATATTAAGACCTAATTGAAGAAGTTCAAATATTGTATACTATACTCACTAACAGTTTACTTTGTGTTGGCCTTCATTAAGGTATTAGCATAAGTATGGGTGTACTTTTCCTTGTTGGAGCTAGCTATGTATTGTACAAATGGATCAAGAAAACCAAAGAGAAGAGACAAAGAAAGAGGTTCTTTAAACGAAATGGTGGTTTACTTCTAAAACAACAAGAAGAAGCTGACCCATCTTTAGTTGATAAAACCATACATTTCACATCACGCGAGTTGCAAAAGGCCACTGATAACTTCAATGAAAACAGAATTCTTGGTCGAGGAGGTCAAGGCACAGTCTATAAAGGGATGCTAGTGGATGGAAGGATCGTGGCAATTAAGAAATCAAAAGTAGTTGATGAAAGCCAGTTAGAGCACTTCATAAATGAGGTGGTCATTCTTTCCCAAATCAATCATAGGAATGTGGTCAAACTATTGGGATGTTGCTTGGAGACAGACGTCCCTGTGCTAGTTTCTGAGTTCATTCCAAATGGCACCTTGTATGATCGGCTTCACAATGAAACTGATGAATTACCATTTTCTCTAAACATGAGATTACAAATAGCTACAGAGGTTGCAAGTGCACTTGCTTACTTGCATTCAGCAACTTCCATTCCTATATACCATAGAGACATCAAAACCACTAATATACTTTTGGATGAAAAGTACAGGGCCAAAATTTCCGACTTTGGGACTTCAAGGTTCGTCTCAATAGATCAAACTCATTTGACTACCTTAGTCAAAGGTACGTTTGGTTACCTTGATCCTGAGTATTTTCAATCTAGCCAATTCACCGAAAAGAGTGATGTTTATAGTTTTGGAGTTGTTTTGGTAGAACTATTAACCGGAGAAAGACCAATTTCTCTAACTAGATTCGGTGAAAATAGAAGTTTGGCTACACACTTTATGTTGGCTATGGAAGAAGAACGTGTTATGTCTATCTTTGATGCAATAGTGATTATAGAGGGTACCAGGGACGAGCTTCTCATTATAGCTAATCTAGCAATGCGATGCTTAAATATGAGTGGGAAGTATAGACCAACAATGAAAGAAGTTGCTACAGAGTTAGAAAACATGCGAAGGTCACACGTTCCTTCTATGGTTCAAAAGAATACTGGTCCCGTAATGTATGGGGAAGAACTATCGATCCTAGATTATGGGGAATCGTCATCAACGTTATTGAGTTTCAATATTGATAGCGTTACACAATAATGCAGAAAGCTTGGTGGTTATGTATTGAATTTCTTTTTGAACGACACGATGGTTATTTATTGTATAATAAATTTATGTTGTCATATAGTTGCAAAGCTTGTAATGAATTATGATTATGTTGTCACAAACTCACTAAGTTCAGCAGTGCAAAGTACTTTTTTATTTCTTCATAATCAGAAACTCACATTCATCTTCTTTTAATTGTAGATAAAGAGCTAGCTCAAATCTCAACCTTTTAGGAAGCCTAAAGCGAATTCTAAATTTGGGACCTTTCGAAGCCAAAATCATATTCTTATATCACATCATAACACATTGTTAAGCAAACTAAATCTACCTCTTGTAGCAAAATGAACTAATGAAGGCTATAATCTTGGTATTCCACATTAGCAAACGCATATATTTACTTTTTGTTTCTAAAACAAGAGAAAGATATGATGTGTTTACTTCTTCATTCCTAAATAGACATATTTTTGCCTTAGATTCAAAAGGAACTTGACCATATGGTGTACCTAAAATTAGCAGTCATTGCATTTGGTTCAGAAAGTTTGCTCACAAACCGATAATCTCAACAGCAACATGCATGACTTCAGATTAAACTCTACCTATCTTGAAGTTGATCCACAACATGCAAGACATACGCAATAAAAACAAGTTTGTTATGAGATCGATAGGTTACAACTCAAATAACTCTAAGTAATACAGCCAAAAGTAGCAGCAACAATGACATGGAGGAACCAAATCATGGCAGAGTAGTAATTTGTATCAGGGAGCCAAATATTAGTCATCTGCAGCTCATTCACAACACTCATATACAGTAGCTTTAATGGGGTCATCTAAATCAACTTCATACACGCAATAACAGGTACAATATCGTAAACAAACTAGTTACATGATCATATTGGTTTAAAGCTTCAGAAGCAGAGTCAAACAATCTGTGAGTTCTAAGAATAATATACACAGATTTACAGTCTCGGATGAAAAGAAACAATCCAAGACCATCAAGAAATATGTTTCAGTGAAATAAATTACTGGAGCATTTCAACAAACAGTTGGTACTCAATAATTTAAACTAATAGGGAATGCATAATCTAATATAGATACCTTGAAAAAATCGTCGTCCAAATGAGTAATCGATTACTTTTTGCCCCAACCGCTTGTCATCCCCCATGGGCGGCTATCAGAGGGTGCCGGCGTGCCTGTGTTTTTCATCATCGGGTTTTCAAGATTTAACATTTTATAATAATTTTTTGCTTGGTTTTGGCTGCAATCGGGAATTTCCGCATCTATTCTATCACGGTTGGATTGATTATTGAAATTATTTTCATGCTGAAACTGGTGACTCCGGTAGAAGGTCTGTGCTTTGCACAACCTCAACTGCCACAACAGACGATTAATCTAGGTAAGCAGAAGGCCATTAATTCGCATGAACATATTTTGTTTTACTAATTCAAGGTTAACCTTTATAATTGTTTAAAGTTCTTTACTGATTCACTTAAGCATATTTGATGTGCTTTATATTCTTTGGCCGGAAACATTGGAAATTGATCAGAGATGGTCGTGATCAGAGAGTAACCTGAGATGGCGATGGTGGTGGTGTAGTTTTCAGGGATGTGATGAAATTTGAGTAAAGTATATAACCTTAAAGGACGAAAAAGTAACAGGGCATTTTTGTCATTTGAGTCTTTTGACAGATTTTTTACCGAGAAATAGACGAAAGGTTGAAAGTTGAAAACATAAGTTTTCAGAAACTCAGGGTTGAAAATTGCACTTCTTTTGTTTGGGATGAAATCTGGTAAAAATGTAAGCATCGGGGACCATTATAGTAATTTCAATCATAAAATAACAGTAATCGGTTATTTGTACCATAACTGCGAAAGAGATGAATCAAGTAAAATCTAATTGTTATTCCATCTCGATGAGGTCCTTTTGGGAACGGGCGTGCGTGTGTGAAGACGATGGCGAAGCAGATTTGAAAGGAATTCAAATTGTAGAAGAAAAAGTGAACACCACGGTACCCATGTGGGTACCGCACAACCCTTACAACAACACTGCTACAACTATTGTGGGTTGTTCGTGGGTATGTTTATGCGGGTTTGTCTACCCGTGATGGAGAACCACACGAAAGAGCCGTTCAATGGGAATTATTGGTGGTACCCCACCCCCAACTGCTACGATTTCCCCTCCCATTAATAATCAACTCACTGACTTTTAAATACACCTATGGGTCCTTCAAAATAATCAAGAGGCGATGCACCCTGAATAGCAATAGAGGACGGGGCCGATGAATGGTGAGGGGCCGGAGAAAATGGTTCGGGAGACGGTACTTCATCATCAAAAGTATACATTCCTAAAATGGTACCAGAAATGTTTTACTTGATAAGGCCAAGTCAAGTGGCACCGGATCCCCACATGTACTCCCTTCTAGATGAACCCATATTTGACCTTTTTTCAGCTTGCTACAACAACACAACACTATAGGAGCGGTATACCCATCCTAACCGACCCCTCCCAGTTTTTTATCATGAAGTCGATGTTGGTGAAGACTCAAGCTTAAGAGGACGTCAACGAGGAACATTTTGAAAACATACAAGTTGACGAAGTTCTCGAAGAAGTAAAAGAATACCCGTCTCGGAGCTAGTTATAGAAAAAAGTTTGTGGGTGTAATTCATCACATAGGTTATTCATGAAATACTCGTCTCCATTTGTCGCATCGGTTATTTTATGGCCATTCCTCGCGCCAGTTATTTCGATGGGTGTAAAATCAAAAAGATATGCATAAATATCATTAATCATAATTTTTTAATGTTACCAAAGTGCAGTTGTCCCAATGATACCTTGGATACTTCCTAAATGGGAGGTCTCAGGTTAAAGTCTCACTCGAAGCAAAAAAAAATGTCTTGGGTGAGCCAGGGGTAGTCCCACAAAGCGGGTTTCCTCCTGGATTGGGGCGGCGGGGTTGCCACGCTTTCAGCGAATCGCTGGGTGGAACGCTGATCTATTTGCTAGGGTGACGCCAGATGGCCGCGCTATTTGCTGTTAAAAAAAAATAATCCTTCAATTTTCTTATTCATATAACCAATTGTACGTGAAATATAAAATCAATTCTAGAGAACATGGTTGTAAAAATCCCGATTACCCTCCGATTAATAGCCGATTAATCACTAACCCTCCCCTCACCGATTAATAATCAGTTCCGTCGGTCAAAGTAGATGCTCTTCAACATTGTGATTGTGGTTAAAACTTAACCAAATGTGTTCACAATTGAACAAAACTAGTTATAATT
>WOUH02000009.1:6037643-6055145 GCA_009936405.2 Stevia rebaudiana
CAAGACGCCGAGTTACATCATAAACTTAAATTTGATCTCATGGAGCATGTAGCGAGAAACATGCCGGATTTGAACCCGGAAAATAACCCGGAAAATTAGATGTATTTTTTTCGTTTATTATTTTATTTTATTTTAATTTACGTTTTTTATTTTTTTCGTATGTTTAATGTAAGTTTGTTGTTCAATTAATTAAAATAATTAGTATTATTAGTGTTTTTTTATTCTTTTTAAAAAACAAAAAAAAAAGTGGGAGGGTAGTTTAGTTTCTAGGGTACTATTGCCACTACTTTAGGGTACTGGGTGGGTAGTTGGAGCATTTGATGTGGCATAGTGTGATTTGGTAATTTGGGAGGGTAGTTTACTCTATTAGGGTACCACTCCCTATACCCTTATAACGTGAAAACCTAAAATACCATTCAACCGTTACAAATTACAGAGATATTGTTTCAATCTACTAACATACACTTCGAAAAACCGATCAGCGAGTGCAAAAGAAGCTAAATAACTACTTACCTTTAAAACCAGGAACATCAATCCAACTTAACTTAATTTCAATCTCACCACATTCCACATTTCTTAATCTAAGAACCATGTTCTGAACAATTCTCTCATCTGTCCATGTTATATAGCTTTCTTCTGCTAAACAATTGGTTCTTGTTGGTTTCACAGTTGTAATGATCGTATCGTTTGGGATATCATCAAATTTCATCTTCACAGCTTCCAAGAACGGTGTGAAGTCGAATTCTGCATCTCCCATTTTATCATCAGCTGAAAATAGATCTCTGTCATACACCTCCTGCATTTCTTAATCAGGTTAACCAATTGTATCAACAAATAACCATTGTTATGATTAAGAGTAATTTCTAAACCAATCATTATCTTCCACATTTGATGGAATTATTGTTGGTTATTGCAGTTACTAGAAACACTTATTAATGGCTGCAAGCATGAATCTAATTACTAACAAAGGGTTAATAAGAACACTATGAAGAACAGCTTACAAGTTTAACAGGAAGAGGTTCTATAATTGAGAGTGTCAAATCTTCATCCCACACTGGATTTAGGTTTCTCTTCACCACTCGAGTCTTCAATTTCTGAACAAAAATTAGTCAAAAGTTATATAATATCACTTGAAAAACAGTAATTTTTTTGTTTTACGATTATACAAACATCTCAAATTTCATAACTTTATCTAGAAACTTCTACAGTTCTACTACTAGCATTTTGTTTTGAGAATTTACTGTTACGTTTGTTTGTCATATAGAAACCTCTACGATAGCCAATTTCCGTCCGGCTCAACCGGAATTGTTTTCCGGCTGCCGGGAAGAGACGATTAATTCGTACTTCAATGGGCGGAAATAACTAAGTAGGCGATCTAAATTAATTTTGCCCCCAACACCGGCTGCCATCACAGCCGGTGCACAATAACCACCGTTTTACCAACGGAAATCAACATCTGATCCTTAGAAAACAGCAATACTTGACATCGCAAGTTCTAGTACACATCAACTTGATTATATACGACTCTCACCGTTACGAACGAGAAATGAAGATAACTAAAGAAGAAATTGACCTGTTTTCCCATCCGTATGATAACATAAGGATCGCTGCTACGTAGATCTCGAATTGCAAGATTCACACCTCTGTGGATATGAACTCTGAGCAATCCCTGCAACTGAGACATCGACATTTGCGATTGAAATCACTGAACCTGCAAATGGTTGATCGATTTTGGATTTTTGACGATTGAAAGAGAGAAAGTTGGGGATTACGATGAACGTTAAAGTTTTACGTATGTTGCTCTCGGCTAAAAGACAGAGAGCATTTGGTTTGAAGTTTGAACTAATATGGAAGAAATGACGTTGTGCTTGGAGGAATCTAAATTAACATATTTTTGCAACTAAATTAAATTTTAGTGATAATCTATTTAAGTTATTATAATAAACAAAATGAATTTTGTAGTACAATACAACCATACAACTAATACGTGACTTTTATAATGAACAAAATATAAAGAAAGCGCGTTTTAGAGGACTGGAACCCATCAAAGCCGTGTAGACATAATGTGGTTGGGGACATTTTAATTTTTTTAATAATGAATAATTGAATACTATTGAGCAAACTAAACTAAAATTCAGAACTTAGTCAAAAGTATAACTTTTCCTTTTCTAAAACTTTTATTTATACATCTAAAAGTATTAACATTCGACTCACCATACTAATCAAGAGCTACATACATCTTTATAATCTGTTACAAGAATCCTTTATCATTGTAAACTAAGACGAAACATATTGTATTTAAAATGAAAAAATATTCTATGCGGTTTTTAGATACTTATGAGTGCCCTATATATTCTAGGTTTATATATAGATAATACGTAAATTTGAAAATGTCACGTTTATAGACTTTAGAGTGAATGTTATTAATTGACATATAATGTGATTATTTCTCCATTATGATATATTGCACTTAAGTCTTTACACCGTTGATTTATTGCCCACAAACATTAAACACACTAGGACTTTATAACACTTCATCATATAATATCTAGTCCACTCGCTTTTCGATTTCATTAAATAAAACTTGGTTTTTTACGAGCTAAGAGTTTGTTTGGTATGAGGTAATTGAATGGACGTGTGAATGTACTGAACAAGGGAACGGAATGGACGAGGTAATGAAATGGATCATTAACATACCATTGTCATGTTTAGTTACCGACGGTAATGAAGTAAATCATTACTTTATGTTGTTTGGTAGAAAGAAAAAGATGAAGGAATGAAATACAATTTGGGTCGGTTCATGATTTTGGTCATTGTTCAGATCATGGACCGGTTTGTGGTTCAACTCATGGGGCGGGTCATGGTTTGGGCCGTGGGTCGTTGGTCGTGGGTTGGGTCATGAATCTGGTTATGGCTCAAGTCATGGGTTGGGTACTTGGGTCATGAATCGGGTTATGGCTCGAGTCATGGTTTGGATCGTGGGTTGGGTAAGGAGTCGTGTTATGGTTCGAGTCATGGGTCGGGTCATAGTTTGGGCTATGAGTCGGGTTATGGTTCGAGTCATAGGTCGGGTCATGTTTTTTATCATGGGTCGGGTACTAGGTCGAGTCATGGTTGGATCATTGATCGGATCATTCCTTCAAGGAAAGGAATGAAAAAAAAACACCATTCTCCAAGGAATAAAAATCATTAAGGTAGCTTTTGGTATGCATGAATGGAGGCTGGAATGAAATGACTCATTACGTTTGAATGAAATAAAACATGTTTGATTATACATAGGAATGAAATGTACCATTACATAAGAAATGTGATTCCTTCTCTTTTGATGATTTTCATTCCTTGGGGATGGGTGTTTTTTTTTCATTCCTTTCCTTGAAGGAATGACCCGATCAATGATCCAACCATGACTCGACCCAGTACCTACCCATGATAAAAAACGCGACCCAACCCATGACTCGAACCATAGCCTGACTCATGACCCAAACCATGACCCGACCCATGACATGAACCATAACCCAACCCATGATTCAAACCATTACCCGACCCATGACTCGAAACATAACCCAAACCACGACTCGAACCATCACCCAACCCATGACTCGAACCATAACCCAAACTATGACCCGACCCATAACTTGAACCATAACCCGACCCATTACCCAACCCATGATCCAAACAGTAACCGACCCATGACTCGATCCATAACCCGGCCATGACCCAACCTATGAGACACAACTCACGACCCAAACCATGACCCGACCCATAACCTAAACCATGAACCAACCCATGAGTTGAGCCACGACCTGAACCACGACTCGATACATAATCCGAACAATGACCAGAACCTTGACTCGACCAAAATTGTATTTCATTCTTTCATTTTTTTCTTTCTACCAAACAACATGAAGTAATGATTCATCTCATTACCACTGGTAACCAAACATGGCAATGGAATGGTAATGATCTATTTCATTCCCTTGTCCATTCTATTACCTCACCCATTCCATCGTTCATTCCGTTACCTCATACCAAACAGACCCTAAATGAGAATGAATGACATTCCGTATGTAATGGTACATTCCATTCCTAAGTGTAACAAAACATGTTTTATTTCATTCCAACGTAATGTCTTATTCTATTCCAGCCCCCATTAATGCAGTGGTGGAGCATGAAAAAAACGTAAGCATGGGCGGAAATTTGTGACTCAATTTTTTTTTTCTAACGCTATGTTTCTAGTCGGCCGTTCGGGTCAGCGGTTTGGTTTAGGTTGACGGTTCGGGTCAACATAACTAAACTCTAATTTTTCATTCAAACAATAAATACTTCAATTTTCATTCAAACAAAACAACTAAAATACTTGTTAACAAACACATAAATTGTTTATAATGTCATAAAGATGCGATAGAAATGATGCGTACCCGAGAATAAAAACTACAACACAGCGACCTTTCAGATCTTTGAAATCGTCGATTAATATCAACCCAAATTATATAACTGAATCAAATTATATAAAACCAACTAAACTCTAAAAGCTTGAATTTCACCAAAAAACATAAAACATTCGATTAATTAATCAAACACCCATCATCAAAACATAATAATAACAAGATAACATTAGGTTAATTGATCACAAAACATCATAAATTGAAAGAATATATATTTTTTTTGGGATTTAGGGTTTCGAATGAGAATTTCAAATTTACCTATTGGAGAATTGAGAAGATGATGGAGGTGGACTTGTGGATGAATGCCGACAACGATAGAGGCTGGAAGGCTGGTCGTCGAAGCGCAGCTTGCCGGAGCAACAAACTTAGTCGGGGGGATCAGTGGCAGCGGTCGCTGTTATGTTCGAATGGGCTGTGGGCAGGGGTGTGGTGAATCCTTATTCCCATATTTTTTTTAATTTCATTTGAATATAATGGATTAATGGGCAGTTGGGCCAGCTATAATCATGTTAACATCAATTAGGTAGGGTTATACGGTTATTGATTAATTGTTAATGGGCCAGTTATAAATTTTGGGTTTATATATTTAATGAAAGTGAGTATTTAATTCTAAGCTCAAACCTTAAATATCCAAATAACATATCAAGATCGTAACTATCATCTCTCGTTTATTTAGTGATTCGGGTTTCTTTGTCATCCATGTTTTTTAATAAATATAAAGAAAAATTTAGTAGGGGCAAATATAACCATATAATTTGTTTAAAGCAGGGCGAGATTACATGTATTAAAAATTTTAAATTAGGGGCTACCAAATATATACTTCTGGAGAAAAACAGAGCAGAGACGGTCGCCCTGCCCAACACTATTAAGCTTCGTCATTGCATTCATGCAAACAAACGCCGCCTAAAAGTTTGGCAAACATTCAAGATAAAACATACATCTATTCAAGGAACTCGACAACGTGGTTTTGTTTTTATTTGTTGCAACACCCAGATAAACACACCATCGGATCGATCAAAAACACCAACACACAAAAAGCTATATAAATCACGTGTATTAATTCAAACAAGTTTTGACAAAAATGAAACCTTAAAGTTTCTTTATTTGGCTTTCTTCAAGCAAGCTCATAATTGTTTCAACTACATTTTATTACTTTTTTTCATCTCCTCTTGTGGTGAAACCCCATCAAGGCACCTCCACCGAATATATTTAATTGGATGGTGGTGTTGGTTTCCCGCACCATCCGAATCTTTCAACCAAAATTTTGAAATACCAAAATCGAATAATAAAGATTCCAAAAGAGCTAGTACGTTTAATTGTTTTCTAGCTAAAAAATATTAAAAGATTATGTTAAAATGAATGTATATTTTTTATTTTATCTTGTTAATAAGATTATAATGGTTTATGCACTCAAGGAATGTTGTTTCTTAATACATGACGTTATGCCAACCTATAATTATACCTCTATAAATTAATAATGTTGGTATCAAGATATTTGATTAATTTATCAAGATATTTTATTAATTTATCTTTATATCGATAAATTAATAAATTATTAATTTAAAGAGTTGGCTTACAAGAATACAACTCTTCACAACTTTTTGTTGTAATACGAAAATACAGTGTCTCAACTCTTAAGTGTAATGGGAAGATTTAAAGATAAACTTAATATAGATTTCAATTTCACAAAAACCAGTGATTATAGATTCATTTTTTCCAAAAAAATACTAGAATTTTAGAATATTTTAGTAATAATTAGTTTATAGTTTCGTTGTGACCAATATATTTACATTGTGATTTCAAAAAAGTTATTATCTTATTATTTTATCGATTGAGATCTAATTTGTACTGGTCATAAGTTGGAACCGAATAAATTATTAATTTTATCAAGGTTATTAATTTATCGAGTGTTAAATTATAGAATTTCTACCATACGTAGCTTGCAATGTAATTTCTATTTTGAAATGCATTATATCAATTGGGCTTATAAGAAAGTGGGCTTAGTGACGTAGAGACTAAGACTATAATAAATACAACACACCAATTTGGGCTTTTAGAGCATTCACGTCTTGTTCTTTATCATACTTCTTATAATTTACTAAAAATTACCACCTTTTTCAATTAAATAATATTTTTTATATTTTTATCATTAGCTTTTCTCTCTCCTCCACTCACAACCACTATTAAAAAGTATTATAAAATAAATAAGGAATTCTACACCTCAAATTTTCTTCACCAATTTACAAAATTTTCTCATAACTACTCTCAAATTTTCTCTCTCCTCAACTCACAAACACTCCCAATCACTTTCTAAATTATACCAAACCTACTCACAATATTTTTACAGAATGGGTTGTGAATGCTCTTAGGGAGTCCCGATTCGTCTAGCTGTTAGAAGAAGAAATTGTAGTATATTTAACAGAAAATGGAAAAACGAATTTGTAAACACTTGGATCAATTGAGAATCGCCAATGACTTTCAGATCAAACGAATTTGATGGTTCACGTCAAATTCTTCGATCGGATAAGACTCAATTGCTTGATTTGAAGAACAAGTATGAACTGATGGTGAATTTCTTGAACCAGAAGAATGTTATCGATGATAGAATATCGATGGTATTCTAAACCGTCGGAAAATTATCGGTTTTTCTTCCCCTTGGACCCTGCTACCGGGGGTTGCTGCCCCTAGACCCCTACACTATACACTATAGTTTCAAATAAGTGTTCAACTCGCACCCGACTTATTTAATAACTATCATGTCTTAACAGACAACCTAAGTTAAATCCAATTATACTAAAATATCCAACAATCATCCCCTATTTTGGTACAATTCTATTTAACTTAAACATAATCACTACAAAACAAACAAAATGCATAAATGAAATGTCGTGATAATTGAATTTCATATTTGTAAATTATGCATTCCAAATACTCGAATACATATGAGTGTCGCTATAGTTTGAACCCTATATATTCAAATGAATACTCGAAGATAAAATACACACTTGTTTACATACTTATATGTTCTTACTCAACACTCTTTTTACTAGCTTGTGTCCTTAACCTTCCTAAACATATCAAAGCCAAGTCCCAGCTTCTTGAAGCAACTAAACTTCATGTTCATACAGGTAGTTCTTTGAGTCTTGCACCTATGCAATTTTTCAAAAGAACTATTAAGAAATTGTTATTCAACCTCCTCAACTTGCAGGTCTGAACACATACCTTGGGATGATTCTTCTATGTATTCCAATCTCTACATGCTAAGCTTTCCACATTGAATTCAGCACCTAACGTTGTATTAGGTGGGAATTGGATTGCTTCCTTCCAGAAAGCAACATCACGAGATGCCATAGCCTCACTATAGGTTCTAGGATCTTCTTCAATATTAAAACAATATTGATATTGAGTTTGTATCTCATCTCTAGATCCTTCAAACATGTGTTTCAAACAGATACGCACCATGCACCCGACTTATTTAATAATTATCATGTCTTAATCGACAACTTAAGTTAAATCCAATTATACCAAAATATCCAACAGAAATGTAGCAAGTATGGTTGCTTGCTTCTATCGCACACTTATCGAGACAAAGAAAAGTAAGAAACAAGCATCGGTTCTCTTGGCGAAACCGAGACCAGAAATGGGAAGTTTTCTCTATCGTTTATTTACATTGTAGAATAAAAATAAGTATTTTAGTTGGTTGATTTTATATGGGTAATTGTATGATGATAGCATCTGGTTTCTTTACTAGTAAGTTTAGTTAAATTACACTAATCACAACCGGTGGAGGATTTGTGTGTCATTTAGTTTCATTTTCTAATATGTGTTGGACGCAAACTAATTTATGTTTGCTAAGGTCTTGTTGTGTTTTAGAGTCTCATTTAAGGAGAGAAATGGAAAAAAAATGAGAGAAAATATAATGATATTTAAAATTTTGAGTTCGTTTTCATGAAGGGAAGTACAAAGAAATGGAAATAAGATTTAATAATCTTCCCTCGTAATTTCACTTCCTTTTACCTTTTTTTTCAACTTCGAAACATAACCTGAAATTTCTTTTATGTTCTTTCGAACCCCGTAACAAGAATTGTTATGTCTTTTTCTTTTACTTCTTTTTCATTCTCTCTATCTAATCTCTTTCTCTTCTTTTCCTTCGTTTAAAATCAGGAACATAAGTGTTCTCATTTTGATTATTTCAAGTAGTTGCATGTCTAAAAGCATATTATATATTATTGACTAGATCACCTCACGTATGTTTACTATATCGGTGATTAATAGTCCTGATTTACGATTGCATTCTATGTTAGTATGTTGATGACTTATTGAGATCACCGAGTATAGTTTAACTTTATCGGTTCCAATAATTACAAGATTGAAGTTACGATTGCAGGTCATCCATCCATCCATGATCCAGGATGCATCATCTATTTGCTTTAACCAAAATTATGTCTATGTTACAATCTGATTCAACATCAAAGTATATTCCTAGGGAAAATCACTAAAATGGCCAAGTTGCTAAAAAATTTACGAAAATAACCATTGGGCTCCAAGAGTGCCTGATGACTGGAATCCGACAAAAGTTTTGCTAACAGAACCAGCCAGCTACAGGGCTGCCTGATGGGTGAAATCTATCAGAATGCTTGCCTAATAGGTGGAATCCGACAGAATGTTTGTCTGATGGATGGAATCCGGCATAATGTTTGTCTATTGACTAGAATCCGGCACCTCCATAGCCGACGGTTCCCTTGGAAAAAATTTTGCTTGATTTCAACCATCAGACAGCTCTGTAGCCTAATAGTCATTTTGGTCATTTTGTATACACTTTTCATATTTTTAGCATATGATGTTAACAACATGCTTTACATACGACTCCCTACTTACTCTAGCTATCTAGGTTAAACGAGTTGTTTTGAATGACTTGATGACAGTTATTCAAGTCATAAGAAGGTTTTTGTGCAATCAAGACGTTTCAAAACGGGGACATAGGAGATAATAAACAAGTTTGTGTTCCAAAAGATCAAAGATGCATTGGGATAAAGTCTCTTAGAATTTGAAACATTCTTCAGTAACCAAATACCTTTGGAATAAACATTATTAACCGACTTTTTCTAAACAATTAGAATGCTCAAAACGAGTCAGTGGGTTTAAACTCAAACTTTGACCTCGTAAAACAATTGATGATGAAAGCCACATAGCCGATTTATACACAAAACAAACTCTCTTGATTCTGTCAAACAAAGAACATTTCACAAATAGAACATTATCATAATATAAGCAAATATTCAAAGCATGTAAAAAACATTATAATACAACTTATGCTGTTTGTATTTCCTTGATCACTTAAATTAACATATATCATTGCTCAACGGATGAGATCAATGCTAGTGTAAGTTATCGAACCACCTCCAGAACCAGAACTAACTTCAGGAACATCTGGTTCCGCGTAATACGTTGGCACCGGCATCTTCATCGGTAGATTTGGGCCCGCACCCTCAAACTTCAGCGCCTGAATCGCTTGTCGGATCGAGGGTCTCAGACTCCGGTCCGGGTGCGCACACCACAACCCCACCATCATCAAGCACTCCACTTGTTTCGAGTCAAACGCCTTGTTCAGCCTCGGGTCCACACCCATAATCAGCTCGCCTTTCCCGAGCAAACCCCAAACCCACTGCACCAACCCGAGATCCGAATCCGGGTCAACACTATCCATCACCTTTCGACCCGAAGCAATCTCTAATGCCACCACTCCAAAGCTATAAACATCTGACTCTTTGCTAGCTTTTCCTGTGGTTACATACTCGGGAGCCAAGTAACCTAGGGTCCCGGCTAAACCGGTTGTTTGTGGACCCAACTCATGGTCCATGAACCGAGCCATACCAAAGTCTCCAAGCTTCACGTTGAACCCCGAATCAAGCATAATATTACTCGTCTTGATATCGCGGTGAACCACACATTGCTCCCATTCTTCGTGTAGATACAACAACGCAGAAGCTAAACCCATAGCAATCTTATACCTAACCGCCCACTCAAGCGGATTCTTTCGACCAAAAAGGTGCGAATCAAGGCTTCCATTCGGCATAAACTCATAAACAAGCAGGAACCGAGTTTGATCATGACACCAACCAATGAGTCGCACCAAGTTTCGGTGGCGTAAACTGCTAATAACCTTCACTTCCGTTATATATTCTTTCTTCCCCTGTTTCGACCCTTGTGAAATTTTCTTAACCGCAACCGCGATATTTTCACGCGATAAGTTGCCTTTGTAAACGCACCCGAATCCACCCTCGCCTAACTTTCTATCATTCGAGAAATTGTCAGTTGCTGAAACGAGATCGTTGTAAGAAAATCTTTTCGGCCCCGCTCCTCGTTCCAGATCATCGTTTATCGATGTCAACGCGATCGTTTCACCCACCGGCTTCATTACGGGTTTTATTTGTTTTCTCCAAAATACACAACATAAGACTATAGTTACAAGAACAAGAACACCAACAGGAACTGTTATCCCAACTACTAATTTCCATTCTTTTGATTTTTCTTCTCCTTTTTCAACCATATTCAAACTTGAATTGAACTCCCAAAATTGCAAGATATGTCTTTCCGAATTAACACCAGTTGCGGCTGAAAACCCGACCATAACCCGCTCCGGAAGAACTTCCCGTAGATCAACTTTATACGAAAGACTCGTGTTGACATCATTTCCGTCACCGTAACTCCACCGCAAGCTCAAAATCTGAGTGGTTGAATAGTAAGAAACCCATGCATCCGTAGTGTTTCCACTATGTAAACTAGCATTCCATGCGGTATAATTAGCCGAACGAATCGAGTTCTTGTTGATACCAACATGTTGAAACAACGGATCCCATTCCTCGTTCACGAACTAGTCAAACTCGATGACGATCATCTGGTTTTGTGGTGAATCGGTGTATGTGGTGTTGAACAAGCCTAAGAACCCACCGGCTGAGTTCGGTGGGATTTGGAAGCTAACCGGGGCTAGAAAGAAAGTGAGACCATGACCGTACGCGGTTTGACCCAATGTGTCTATGATGAACTTGAAGTGAGTGGTGAAATCGGTTAGTGCACCGGACTTACGGTCCCAAATTGGGACCGAATCATGGTATATGGCTTGACCTACACGAGTCACATAATTGACTTTATTAAACTCTATGGTTCCAACAGAAGCAACTGCATCACCTGAATAAAGTACGTTTGTTGCATCAACATTAAAACGATCGATTGTAAAGTTTAATGATTCAGAAAAAGGCATGAAGAAGAAAGTAAAGACCCAGAAAATGATAGCCATTGTTAAGCTTCAACTATACTGGTTTTGAGTTAATGACACCTTAATATACCTTATAAATTCCATCAAGGAAAGTTAAAATATTGAACTTAATTCTAATTTTTCCAAGGCTTGATTCCTAAGTTTACCTGCTGTTTTAATTTTATATAAAGATTGAAAGATTCGTGAGGATTAGTGGAGTATTTAGTAATCAATGAGCAATTAAGCGCTTAAAGTCAACATACAAAATAATTGATCTTGTCTAGCTCTTTGTTTGATATTTTCAAGACTGTAACTTCTTGGTTATTTTCTGTAATAATTTTTCTAACATCAATACAAAACAAAAACAAGAACAAAAGCTAAAGCCCAAGATCATGCACGTCATCGAAAAAAAAAATATATAAAAACATTATTTATAGCGACTAATTCACAAGGTCGGATCTATGCTATCTAAATACGTGATTTAAAATGTTTTATAGTTTTAGTCATTTGAAAGTAACTCATTTGACATCTTTCCATCTTAGATAAAAATCTTTTTCATACCCATTGCAATTCAACACGAAGAAATTATAACATAAAAGATAAAATACATTACAAAGTCATCTATTTTATGGTAGAGGTTAAAGCTACTACAATGTGTGGTTTGTCAATTTAAAGACGTGCTATGAATGGTAGACAAACACCTGGTTATGTTGATGAATATGATAAAAAAATATATAATTTGTAAAGTCACATGATCTCCGAGGTTAGACTTCTACAAGTCAATAAAGGACAAACATAAGACAGATGGCAATTGAAATTGGTTAAATATCCATCTAGAGATTATTATATTGTTCCATTATAATATGTATATAGGAACGATAATTGACATTGACAAAATGAATTTAATATATGGACAAATCAATTATCGACAATTAAGTCTTTGAGGAAAGATTATTATATTTAATAAAAGTTTAAAACGCAGTACATCAAACATTATTCCATAGTGAAATAGTGCTCATCACTATCATTAACTTTTAGTTCTTGCTTGTTAAGAAGTTGATTATGTTTATCTAAATTACATAATCATCATAAAACTTATAAATGAAATGACTTATTCTCTCTAAATATTCTTAAGTTCTTCTTTTTCTTCACCAATATGGTTTGTATCATTTTCAATATTTCACATAGCAAGAAAGTATTCATATCTTAAACTACCATATTATAAGAAAGAGTTATATTTACATAAATTTAGAGTAAACATGCAATAATAAAAGACACTCGATCTTCTAAGCTATAACTCATAAACGTACTTGTTTAACGACCTATATTAATACTCGAAAAAGTTAAAAACGGATCGCCCGAACTGCTTGTCGGAGTACTTGATCCATGACGGTCTATAACGGCTACATTTTTAGAAAGATCAGGCACATCGGCCTCGAAGTTAAGCACTTGAATCGCTTGCCTTATCGACGGTCTTAACCCGCGATCCGCGTGTGCGCACCACAACCCAACCATCATCAAACACTTGGCTTGATCAACATCAAAATCTTCATTCAATTTCTCATCAACAGCCAATAAAATTTCACCTTTTTTATATAAACCCCAAACCCAATCCACCAAACCCATTTCATTTTCACCATCAACACAATCTCTAGCTTTTCTTCCACAACAAATTTCAACCGCAACCACCCCAAAACTATAAACATCTGATTCCTTACTAGCTTTACCGGTTCGAACATACTCTGGTGCCATGTAGCCTAAAGTTCCAGCCAAACCGGTGGTCTGTGGGCCCAACTCATGGTCCATAAGTTTAGCTAACCCGAAATCCCCGAGCTTGACATTAAACCCTGAGTCCAACATCACGTTGCTCGGTTTAATATCGCGGTGTATAACACATTGCTCCCATTCTTCATGAAGATACAGTATTGCAGAAGCTAATCCTAATGTTATCCTGTACCTTAAACCCCAAGCAAGTGGTGGCATATTCCCAAAAAGATGCGAATCTAGACTACCATTTGGCATGAACTCGTAAACTAATAAGAATTGATTATCATCATGACACCAACCGATGAGTTGAACCAAGTTTCGGTGTCTCAAACTACTTATGATCTTGACTTCTGTTATGTATTCTTTCTTCCCTTGTTTCGATCCTTTCGAAATCTTTTTAACCGCAACAAGTTTTCGTTCGTGGGTCAGGTATCCTCTGTAAACACACCCGAATCCTCCTTCACCTAACTTCAAATCATCAGTGAAGTTATTAGTTGCTAAAGCAAGATCTCTGTAAGAAAATCTTTTGGGCCCTACACCTCTTTCAAGATCATCATTAATCGACGATAGATTAACCGTTTCTAACGTTTCATCCGCTTGTCTTTTTCGGTTTCTTAACCGAATCGCGTATGCAATCAGGCATACTGATAGTATAACACCTAATGGTACAGTTAATCCCACTGTTAATTTCATTTGTCCTGATGTTTTGCTTTCTTGTTTGATATCTAAGCTGGAATTGAATTCCCAATACTGAAGAGTATGTTTCTCCATGAATTGACCAGTTGAAGCTGTAATTCCGATGGTGACCCATGATGGAAGAACCTTTTTGAGATCAATTCGATACGACAAACTCGAATTTCCTTGAAAATTAGGGTTCTTATCGTAACTCCAGAAGACACTGAGATTATTGGTGGTCGAATTATACGAAACCCAACAATTAGCGGTTTCTTTATTATGCAAACTAGCGTTCCAATTAGCGTAACTAACCGAAGAAAGTGAATTTGTGTTGATTCCAACATGCTCATACGGAGGATCCCATTCCTGATTGGAATACGAATCGAATTCGACCGAAATAATCGGGCCTTGATTCGGATCATCACTGGTTGTCGAGTTAAAAAGCCCTAAAAAACCAGCAGCTGAATTAAGCGGGCTTGTGAAACCAACTGGTGCGAGAAAGAAAGCCAGACCATGACCGTACGGTAAGAACTTTTGGGTATCGATTGCGAAGGTGAAATGGGTGACGAAATCTGATATCTGGTTTGAATTCGGGTCCCATAACGGGACTCGTTGGTTGTATAAAACCTGACCAACACGACAACAGTAGACGACACTGTTGAAATTGACGGATCCAAACGAAGGTACTGCATCGCCTATGTAGACGACGTCGTTTGTGTTGGAATCGAAACGAGGAACTTGGAAGTAAACGGATTTAGAAACGGGAAAAACTAAAATCAGAAGATAGAAACAGGTGCAAGAGGAAGAAGAAGAAGATGAAGCCATGAGTATGATTATTATTATGCATGGAATGGAATTGTTTGAGCAGGATGTGGATACATAATCAATACCGAATCTTGACGTTTGAATTGCAACTACTACTTTGATTTAATATGATTTATAGAAAGTCTACTTGAACACGAAATTAGATTACTAAAGACAGATTAAGCGTTATGCTAAGTTTGTTTATTTTCAAATTGTGGGTCCCACAAACAAAGATAAATGTACTTAACAGGAAAAATGAAATTGTGTTAGGGAGATTATTAAGAATTGGGGCTATGGAAATAACTTGTTACGTGTAGCTTTCTCATATTTTAAACTTTTCAAGAATTATAGAGTTTCAATGGGTAATAAAGAAAGTTTTTAGTGACATTTGTCATTTATGGTATCTTCTAAAGTTTATTTTTCCTATTATCTCTTTTATTAAACTCTAACATTTATTAATAAAATGAACAGGCATTTAGTTTAACAAAAAAAAAAAATACTGATTTTAATTTAATTAAATTACAAAATTAAGCTACATATTTTAAATATTACATTGTTATAAATTTGAATACTTTCCACATATATATATATAAATAAATAAACTTAAAAATCAAAATTTATTTTTACAAATTGATAGTTGTCTATAGCTACAAATCATAATCTTGTATATTAATTAAATCATTCATATATAATTTTCTTCCTCAAATAATATTTTAAAATTTTATTTTATTTAATCATCGATGTTTATATATATATATTTTTATTATATATATATATATTTTCTTTAATTTGTGTATTTCACATGTTTTACCTAGTTAAAATTCATAAAAACAAGTCGATTATTTTTTAGCTTGGATTGGAAAACAGTCAAACACATGTCGAATTAGCTTAACACTAGTCGTTATATGTTCGATTTCAAATTAATGTTTATACGACATCGTCGTTTGTTGAATAATCCGACAGTGTATTGAGTAATAAAATTTGATGTTTTGAATTATTTTTGTGGTGGCTAATTTATTACTAAGTTTGAAAAAGCAAGTAAGCAACCACCAACTTATCTCCATTAAGTTCTATTAATCTATTTATTAAGTTACACATACTCTCATGATTATCATTTTCAAAACTATGTTCAATGAATATCTAGCAAATGCATCATAACCTAATTTGTTGCCAAACATGATCTAATTTTTTTCTTTTTTTTTCTTAAACATTCTAGCCCACTTAATTTATTTATACATTAATTTAATTTATTATATAATAAATATTATTTTAGATAATAGTAACTATAAAAAATCACAAAAACAACTTCCCATAAGAGCATTTACACTCCTACCATCTTCACATGGGTCATGTCCCTCTAGGTCCATCATGACTACCCAAAGTTTTTATAAATCCCCCTTCTCTCTTCTCCTCTCACAATTTTTCATGGGTGTCACCTTTGCACATGGACCCCTCCTTTCTCTTATTTGCATCAAACGCACGTCTAAGAGCATTCACAACCCGTTCTCTATATTTATGTGAGAAGGTTCTATATATTATTGAGATTGAGTGGAGTAGAGATTGAAAAATTGATAAATCTGTATATATAGAAAATAGGTTAGAGAGAGTGTGAATGATAAAGATATATAAATTATTATTTGATTGAATAAGAGAGAAAAATATAATGATAAAAGTATAAAAAAATATAATTTAATTGGATAAGAGAGAAAAACTGTGATAAATGTATAAAAATTATTATTTAATTGAATATGAGAGAGAAAAAACAATAATTTTTAATGAATTATAGAGATTAAGTAATGGTTTCAACTTATAGTTATAAAACCTTAATTACGTGTATATGCAAAAATAGCTGATACCAAGAGAAAGGTTCATTGAGAAACCATAAAAAAGGGGAACTGGGGAACACTTATGGGCCGTTGATTTTTTTTGTGCTATATTATTTTTTTTTGTACTGGATTACTTTTTTTGTACTGGATTAAAAAAAAATGTACTGAATTATTTTTTTTGTATTGGATTAAGAATTTTTTGTACTGGATTAAAAAAAATTTGTACTGGATTATTTTTTTTGTACTGGATAATTTTTTCGTACTAAAAATTAACGGTTCACAAGTGTTCTCCAGTTCCCCTTTTTTTTATTGTTCCCCAATAAACCTTCCTCCTGATACCAAATGCTTATAACGTGCATGTTATGTTCGATACTTATGATATGTGTTGAATAGTTCTAATAAAGTTGTAAGCCCTTCAATCTACCCTCGCCCTCTTAGTGTAAATCCATAAGAGCAATAACAATGGATGCCCCGTCCTCACTTTCATCTTCATATTTTAATAAAATTGTTTAAAAACACCACTTCATTTCATCTCTTATTCCTATACAAAACTGAACCAATCCATCATATTTTTAGGGAGCAATTCAATCCTCATTTCATTTTTAATAGTTTTTGAGTGTGGACGCCTCGTTTGTGGTGTGAGCACATAATATATATATATATATATATATATATATATATATATGTGTCATCCCTCAAGGGACAAAAGTAAAATTGCATTAGTTTAAAC
>WOUH02000009.1:6079566-6091468 GCA_009936405.2 Stevia rebaudiana
TCTATTCCTACGGGGTAGAGGTAAGGCTTGTCTTCATCTTACCCTCCTCAGACCCTACCTTTAGGTGGGATATACTTGGTATGATGATGATGATGATGATGATTAAACTATTTACAGAAGGATTAAGTGGCTAATTTTTATATATATATTTTTTTTATTTTTTGGGTTGTTTATGCAGGTGTTGCTAGACTTGGAGCAAGATGTTTATCTGCAGTTAGTGCATATGACAACACATTAGAAACTGTTGATACATTGGATGATGCACAAGCCAAATTTGAAGATATTTTAGATTCGCCTTCAATTGAAGCCGCGTGTGCCAAAATTAATAGTCTTGCAAAGGCGAAACAACTTGATTCCTCTTTAATTTTGCTAATTAATAGTGCTTGGGCTTCTGCAAAAGATTCCCCAACTATGAAAAATGAGGTTAAAAATGATATCTTTATTATTATTATCTTTGTTTTTTCAAGAAATGTTTTTATTATTTATCAGTTTAACTTAGCATGAATTATTGAATTTGCAGGTGAAAGCGATCATGTATGAATTATACAAAGCCACAAAGAGAAGCTTGAAGAGCATTGCACCAAAAGAAATAAAATTACTTAAGTATTTGTTAAATTTTACAGATCCAGAAGAACGTTTTTCAGCTTTAGCAACCGCGTTCTCTCCTGGTAAAGATAATGAGGCGAGGAATCCCAATGCGATATACACGTAATCATTTGCCATTTATTAGTAGTTTTTATTTTGATTACTGAAATATATAGCTTTTTTTTATAATTTGTTTTAATGTTTGGATCAGAACTCCAAAGGAGCTGCATAAGTGGATTACAATCATGCTTGATGCATACCAACTTCATAAAGAAGAAACTGGTATTGAGGAAGCGAAAGAAATGAATTTACCAATGGTTATTCAAAGACTTTCGATTCTTAAAGAAACAATTGAAGAAGAATATTTAGAAAAGGAAACCCATGATGCCAAAAAAGACATTGATGCAGAAACATTTTGAGGTAATATTGTTGTTATAACTTTTTAGTAGGTTGTTATCATATGTTTACTGATTATAGAATTCTACTTTGTTTTTGATATGGGATTGTTTAGGGTGTACAAATTTTGTAAGCAAATGGTTACAATATATACTTATATGTATTGTTCAATTATTTGTCTTGATTTTTGTTGCAAATGATGCAAATGTTCTTTATACTTAATTAAGGATTTGTGCCTACAATTCACATGATATAAGATCATAAATGATGAGAAACTATATGATATAATCTTGTGTGTTTCTACTATTATCGTCATCGTGCATCTGATTGTTGATTATGGTCTTGACTTGATTTGAATTTAGCAATTTCCTCTTAATCAAAAACTAAACCGTCATTACTTCTCTGCTATGCACAAATTTTATCGGTCAACTGTGTTAGCGGAAGTCGATTTCATCATCATCATGTTTAGTGATTTCGTATGTTGGTTTTCTTGTAAGGATAACCAACGCAGAAGTTTTATTGAATATCTTGATGATTTGTTCATACATTCATGCGATATATATATACATCCATATTGGCGGCTAATCAGGAAGTTATGGTTGACGGTTATTGAGCCAAAGATAGTGATTCCAATTATCAAATGGGTTTATTGACCCGTACCCACTTCCTGTTTAGAACCCACGTCTACTAAACATTAATAAATAAATAAATATTAAACCTAAGTAGTGTTTAATAATCTAATAAACTGGTGAACTTATATACAGTATGCACATTAAAATAAAAGTTTACATGGGCACGATTCATGGAGCATACATGAACAAAAAGGATGAATTTGGTCAGTAAGTTGGTTAGTGTAGTGGGTAGTTACGAGTTATAAGTTTATGTTTATATATATATGCATGTAATCATGTAGTGTGTTTTGATACAACCCGGTTCAAGCGGTTGAACAATTTTTGATCTAAATCCGGTATGATTTAAAAACCGATTTTTAAAACATTTGTTGTTGTGAAGTAAATCTTATTTTATATTCCTATTCTAATAAAACAATGTTTTACATGCCACATCGGATTCATTAAAGCTATGTTTGTCTTTTCATTACTCAAAGATTCATGTGTCATTTTAAAACTAATATTTTTAATTCATTATTTACAAAAAACAGAGACTTGCCTAAAATAGTTGAATTAAATTGATATGCATTTACTATCATTAATCTACCATATACAAATATACTAATTACTTAAATAGATTAATTCAGGTTTTTTTCAATTTCTGTTATATGTACTTTTTTTATTAATACGAATTTACAAATATTAAAAGAAAATTCATTGTTGGTAGTAGGAATTTAGGTCCTATAATAGTTGGAAAAAATTAAAAAGTTGTTTACATTTCAATGACATTTTCTATAAACATAATGTATCTATTTAATTTGTATTGTTATGAAGATTGTTATAAATTTTGAGATTTTTCATAACAATTTGTAGTTTTGATTTTATTCTTTTTATTTTATAATTTTACAATGTTATACCAATGGATTATTTTTCTTTTTTGCCTAATAATCTTAATTAGTTGGCGCTGTTGCACGCGTTGCTCCGCTAAGTCTTCTATAATATAGCGCACGGTGCTAGGAGCTAATGAATCTGCGTAAATAGAGAATAAATATATGAAAAGTCAATCAACCTGATTGAAAGATAAAGAAATAAAAAAGATAACATAGTAAGAAGTGAAATTGCATTATAACTAAAAAACAATATATGATAAAAAAAAAATATGTGTACATTGAGATTAAAAAATAATATATGTAAACTAATTAGTGGATAATTAAAAAAACAATAATATTATTAAAAAACAATATATTGTTACTATTCATATTACATGTTTGTTTATAGTTGTAATATTATATTTGCGATTTTTATGTCTCAAAGCATGCATATATTTCAAAAACAAACAAGAAAGATAAAACCTGCAAGTTTAGATCTACAAGATCAAATTTTCAATCTTCATCTATATTGGATATTTAAAGACCTTCGTTACCAAACATTTCAAATGGTGAGAATAAAATTTTATATATTGTTTTCATATGTTTATGTAAATAATCAACAATGAACTTTTTTTTATGTAGGTTACATCCACAGAAATACGTTGTCAAACATTAAAATGGTATTAATCAACTTACCTTTTTGTAAGATTGATTATTGTTTTAATAAGTCCATAAGATCTATGTTTTATCGTTATAACTTTGTTTAATAATTTATAACTCAAACAATGTGTCTAACAATGCTTTTGAGCCCTGACAAGCTAAAAAATTGTATTTTAACAAATAGAAGATCTTAGTTAATACCACATGCATCAACTGTTGTTGTGCTACTACTTGGAC
Source organism: Stevia rebaudiana (assembly GCA_009936405.2). Classification (NCBI taxonomy): domain Eukaryota; kingdom Viridiplantae; phylum Streptophyta; class Magnoliopsida; order Asterales; family Asteraceae; genus Stevia; species Stevia rebaudiana. The sequence goes on from WOUH02000009.1 coordinate 6,082,922, forward strand.
TGTTTTTATTATTTCCTTTTGAAATAATCTTTTATTTTATTTACACAATTTGTTTTTACATTTAAAATACAATTATGAATCATCTTATATTTAAATTTCTAATAATTTTTTAATTAGCGAGGAGTTATCCTATGATATTAGGAGTTTAGGAACTGAATGTCATACATTCATATCTTGGTTAACAGAAGAACAACAATTTTCATCATGAAAGCAGTTGATAGCAATAATGGTAGTATCTTTTTTTGTATAAGGTTATGAAGAAACTAGTAAAACAATTTATGGAAGACATTATTTATGTACATATGATCCAGGAGACATATTGTTATAAATGTTGTTTCAAGTGGGATCCCTTCTTTGTTATTGCCTGATGGTCATAGAGTGCATATATTCCTATAAACCTTACTGGAGATTCTTTGTGCTACATAAAATCATCCAGTGATACTACTCATTTGTTAAAGGAAACAAAGTTGATTATATGGATGAAGCACCAATGCCTCATAAACATGTATTTGAAGTGCTTAATAGATAATTGAGAGACATCATAGTTTCATGTCCTTCAAAACAAGAGATGTCATTAGAGGCCCCAGACAATTGTAAATTGTTTTCGGTGGTGATTTTAGACAAATTCTTCCGCTGGTAAATAATGGAACTAGGCAAGAAATTGTACATGCTGATTTGAGATCTTCATACGCATGGAGTAATTGCAGTTTTCTTACGTTAACAAAAATACATGAGGTTAACAGTAGGAAATCAATTATCTGATTTGGAAAAAACAAAATGTTTTGCAAAATGGCTATTGGATTTGGGTGAGGGGGAAATTGAAGATATTAATGATATCAACTTAACAATTGAAATTCCAAATGATATGTTAATAAATGACTCAGTGATCCATTGTCAAGTTTAATACATTTTGTTTATCCATTGATTCTCCAAAATTTCAAACATATAGAATTTTTTAACAACAAATCAATTCTTGCAACTAAGAATGAATTTGTCGAAGAAATAAACGATCTTTTGCTCTTAGTTTTCCCAGGGGAGGAAAAAAAATATTTTAGCTTCAACACAGTTTGTCAAACAAAACAACTCAATGATGGGGCACAAGCATCTTTATACTCACTTGATGTATTAAATGATCTTAAATTTCAGGATTTCAAATCATAGGTTAATACTTAAGGTCGGCGTTCCAGTGATGCAACTTAAAAAGACTAATCCGCAAACTGGTTTGTATAATGATACTAGACTCATGATAATTTCACTTTGTAAGCGTGCGTGTAATTGAAGCATAAATTATATAAGTGGGTAATATTGGCTTACAAACATTCATACCAAGAACCAATATGATACCTTTATGACAAAAAGATTCCATTCAAATTTCAAAGAAGACAGTTTCCACTATCAGTTTTTCTTGCTATGTCAATTAACAAAGCCAAGGTCAATCTCTTTCAAGTATTGCTATATATCTTAAAGAACCTGTTTTCTCGCATAGATAGTTGTATGTAACACTGTCCAAGGTTAAATAAGAGATTGAGTTAAATTATCAATATAGATAAAGATGGTAAACTACAAATAAAACTTTTAATGTGGTGTACACATAAGTTTTTCATGATTTGTAAACTACTTTATTCTTTTGGATGAAATTTTTGTTTGGTAGTTTAATCTTTTTTATTTGAATGAGTTATTTTTTTGTATCTTTTTTATTATATATTTGTTACGAACCACCATTGTTATACGCATCTAATAAACTAGTGAATTAATATAATACTTAAAACGTTAAATGCATTTTTTTACTTTCTATTTAAATCAATACAAGTTTATTTACCAGGGGTTTAATTACTTTTTTTTTGAATGGCACCAGGGGTTTAATTACTAATCATTTACTAGAAACTGGATAAGATAAATGATGGTTGGTATTATGTAACGATCATCAGCTTATTTATAACATTCTTTTATTTAGTTAGTAAAATACAACATACTGTTCTTATAGATTTTATATTCTCTAAATAATTGTAACACATAACCATTCGACAAGTAAACGTACAATCAGTACATGTAATGAACACTGCTTTGCAAATCCAGTGTCGTCGTGCCTACAAAAAACTTCCAGACCATCAAAATCACGACAATTATAAACTGAATTCCATCTGATCAGACAATCGGAAGGTTTCGCCGTCGCCGGCGCTTTTCAACGGTTACTTTCTTCTTCAGGTAACAATTTCCATTTGATTGCCATAATCGATTGATGTTTAACCAATGATGAGTGCTATCATACTGATTTACTTTTTCTTACGACTGTATTTGAAATTATGTAGTTTAAATATCCTGAATCATATTGTTTCTTAAAGAGTTCAATGATTAATGCTGTTATAAGATTGATTGCTGTAGTGCCATAAGGAAACAATTTAGTCGAAAGCTTTCTTTCTCTTTTACTGATCATCAAATTAATAATATGTCGTTTTGGATCCAAACATGATTCTTACTTAGTTTAAATGCCTAATAACTTAGTTCAGCAATCCGCTTATCATCACGAACAACACTCTTAATAAGAAATGTAATTTCATTCTATTTTTCAGAAACGATTCACCATGAAACCTTATGCATCACACATAACATAAGTAGATGAGATTTTTCTGAAAGGATAGAAGGCAGTCACTTGTAACAATAAGTAGTAGATTTTGATTTTTTTACATGTTTGTGATTTTACTTTTTAGTGTCACCATTATTTAGATTATGATTGACTTTTCTGGTGATCAGAGTAATATGTAACTAGTTGCAGATCGGTTACGTTTTCATAGGTGAAAACTGTAAAATGGGTATGAATCAAGAATCAGAGTGGAATTCAGCACAAAATATCAAAATAAGTGAAGATCTTGTGGCTGCTGCAAAGTTTCAGCTGCAGTTTCTTGCAACGGTAGACAGAAACCGTTGGCTTTATGAAGACCAAACCTTGCAATTGGCCATTTACAGGTAAATCATAGACTGATAAACAGTTAAATTAGTTGATCGCTTTCAGCATTATCTTTTGAAAATAATTACAAAAACCCGCGATTCAGATACAATTCTTGTTGGCTTCCATTGCTTGCTAAACATACTGAGTCTCAGGTCACAAACGGGCCTTTGGTTGTTCCTCTTGATTGTGAATGGGTCTGGCATTGTCACAGACTCAATCTGGTAGGTCCCGCAATAGTGATTTAGTTTCAAGATTTATGTTTTGAGTTTTTTTTTTTTTTAATAATTATTATTAATATTGTTCTTGCATGTTTTTCTCAGGTAAGTTACAAATCTGACTGTGAAGGGTTTTATGGAAGAATTCTTGACAACTGTAATGTTGCATCCTCTGTTGAAAATATATTAAAAAAAGAAACAAAAGAAATATGGAGTAACATGTATCCAAACGAGCCGTATGATATCAACTTGACACTTTCAAACGAATTTTCAAAAAACGTTCACGAGGCTGAAAATAATACCAAATATGACCTAATTTCCGCTATTAAAAGACAGATCCCATTCTTTTATCAGGTAAACTCAAAACCAAGAGTTAATATTTTGATAAATTCATTTTAGTTTATAATTTGAATCTTGAGCTCTGCTTTGATTTGGTGTGACAGGTATCCAGACCCCATATGAACAACAACCAGTTTCTAGAAGCATCTGTAGCCAGATACAAAGGTTTTCTGCATCTAATCAAGAGAAACAAAGAATGATCCGTAACATGTTTTTGTGTTCCAACTTATGATATTGATCTAATCTGGCACACACACCAGTTACATCCTGTTTCTTACTGCAATGACTTGATAAACTCAATTGGAAAGATTCTAGAACATGATGACACAGATCAAAACAGAAGCAAAGGTCAAAAGTTAGATTTTGGATTTTCTAAAACTATTAAAAAATGGGAGGAACTTTATGGTTTAAGGTATTGGAAAGCAGGAGCAATGTATAGAGGTAGTACACCTTCTGCAATAACCATCACTCCTTTCATACCAGAACTTAAGGGCAGAAAGGTCATTTCAGATAATAAGTTTCTGAAGTTAACCAATCTTCCCGAATCAAACGTCATTGAGGTAATTCTTGAGTAATCTTCCTCTAATAAAGCATTCCAACAAATGACACGTGCCATTTTCTTAATTTTTAAGACTTTTTATTATTATTTATATTTATTATATTAATATTTTAGAATTTTTATACTTTTTATTTGATCTTAAATTATAAAATAGATTTAAATTTCAAAATCATTTAAATTTGTTATTATCTAATTAAGCATTTATCTTATATATTTAGAAAGTAAATTACACTTTTTATCCTTGAGGTATGCAATACTTAACAGTTTCAGTCCACCGTTAACATAAACGGTCTCTAACGTTTCAAGTCTTAGCAATTTCTGCCCCTAACGTTTCAAGTCTTAAAATTTTTCATCCCTAACGTTTCAAATCTTAACAGTTTTCGTCCCTAACGTTTCAAGTATTAACAATTTACGTCCCTAATGTTCACGTCTTAACAGTTTTTGTCTTTAACATTTAAGTCTTAATAAGTCTTCTATTAAAGGTTTAATGTCGAAAACTGTTAATACTTGAAACGTTAGGGACGAAAACTATTATGGGTGGACTAAAACTGTTTAAGTCTTGCAAATCTCAGAAAGGAAAACCGCACTTACTCTATTTAAAATTTAAATTTGACGTTTCTTTAATATGTATAATTATCAACTTAATTTAAGGAATTTATATTTAAAAAGTTTATATTGAATAATTTTAATACCTCAAAACATAATTTATAGTCATAAAAGTGTCGAACATTAATTTTTTTGAGTATTCACAACATGATAACTTAATATATATATATATATATGCAATGATTCAATGATAAAATTTTAAGTGTTAATTATGTAACCCCGTGTAATACACGGGTTTTAAGCTAGTAGATGAATATTTTTCTTTAAGAGTTAATTACAAAGATGGTTCTTGTAATTTGTTTAAAAGTAACACGGTTGGGTAATAAGGGTTTAAAGTAACAGGTTTGAGTTTATGCTTTCAAGTTAGTATCAATTTTTGGTATTAAGGCTAACTCCATCAACTTTCCATTAAATTAGGGTGAAATGACCAAAATACCCTTTAACTTTTTTAATACAAAGCCAAAGGGTATTTTGGTCATTTCATTCTAATTTAAAGGAAGTTGACCTTAATACCAAAACTCTTACAAATTTAAAAGCATAAAACTCAAATTACTTTAAACCCATAGTATCCAACCATGTTACTTTTCGAAAAGTCAAAAACCACAAGAAGTCAAGAACCATGTATACTCAACTCTTAACTATAATAATCAAGCTAAAAATTGAAATTGTGTTATTTCAGGTTGTTTTGGAGTTTGTTACAATAAAAAACATACCAAATACCTACAAGAAAAATGTTTTTGTACTTTTTAGTAAGACACAACCTGATGGAATATTTAATGTCAAGAAAAAACTTAATATCCAGTCTGAATTTGGTAAAAAAACAGGTTGTTACATTTCAATGTAAACCTACTGGAAATCTTTTTATTGAACTTGTATCTGATTCTCCTTCAAACTTACTTCCAACCGAATCGGTTAAAACTTTAGGCAACTGTTGTATCTCTTTAGAAGAGTTAGTTTTCAATCTCTCTATCGAAAAGTGGTTCGATTTGGTTCCAAGTTGTGGGACCATAGGTTCTGATCCGATTCGGTTAAAAGTTGCAGCCTCGTGTACGGTGCCAACACAAGCACCTCATGTGGTTAAGATGGCTCATATTTCCTCTTTCTTATTGACACATAATGGAAATGAAATTATTGATCTTCAAATGAGGTTAGTTATCTTTGTTTTCTTGACCAAATTACTCAAAAGTTTTAAAAATTTTGTAAGATCTTTTTAACTTGTTTTGACTTTTGATTGCTTGTTTGCTACATAGAGAGTTGAAAGATAAATTGTGCAAAAAGCTAATTGGCATAACAAAAGAAGGTGAAACAGTTATTGGACGGTTGATCGGGTCAGAGTGGAGTTTGATGGATTCTTTATGGATCTTTGATGTTCATAAGATGCTGCTTACTGGTCCTAATATGGTTAGAATAATATCATTTGTGTTCATGAAATGATGAAAAATATTCAACAATGCGTTACTAATGACTCGTTGGTGATTGTGATTTAGGTTAAACTTTTTTCTGGAAGAAAGTTAGATTATGAATTAAAGCACCATGAAAGGAAAACAATTAAACAAGATTTCATGACAGCGGTTGAATTCTCTGCAGAGTATCCGTATGGAAAAGCGGTAGCTTTGCTTGATGTTAAATCTGGGGTTTTGATGGTAAATTTTTTTATAAAGTTTTTATATTTTTTTACTGAAGAATATGGATTTAACGGTATGTTTTATTATTTTTCAAAGGTACAAAAAACATGGTTTGTGTTACCAGGAATCATGTTGGCTTTCATCGTTTTGAACATTTTAAAGAAGGAAGGGTATAATGGTCTAAGTGGGGATTGTAAAAATTTAGAGACAGAATTTATGGTCAAGGAAAATTTGTTTGATGGTGAATTTGCTAAAGACAAACTAGCAGGCGGTGGTTGTGGTAGTGGATGTGGAGGTGGTTGTGGGAATATGGTCAAAAGTGGCGGCTGCGGTAGTGGATGTGGTGGTGGTTGTGGGAATATGGTCAATAATGGTGGTTGCTGCGGTGGATGTGGTAGTGGTTGTGGTGGCGGTGGTGGTTGTGGAGGCGGTTGTGGGAACAATAACATGGTGCAAAGTGGTGGTTGTGGAGGTGGATGTGGTGGTGGTTGCGGTGGTGGTTGTGGCGGATGTGGAGGCGGTTGCAGGTACATGGTGAAAAGTGGTGGTTGTGGTGGCGGTTGTGGTGGCGGATGTGGTGGTGGTGGTGGTTGTGGTGGTGGATGTGGTAGTATGATGAATAACGGACAAACACTACAAGTAGTTGCTCATGCATAAGGAGTCTAATATGTATAATTTCAACTTGTAAATGAAGTCCTTTAATCAGTTTGCAAATAATTGATGCGAGTTGTGACACATCAAAATATGAATAAGTGTGCATTGTTGTGTAAAAGGTGATTTAAAAGCTTTATGTATAACACGCCAAATGATCATTTTATTAAACTTAAGTATGAAGAGTTTATGAAGAGTGATTTAAACACTCTTTTTGTGGACTCTATAAGATCTTGTGATTGTTTTATCCGTTTCTTGGCTGCGATCAGGTGTGGTAAGCAACATGTTTGATTAAAATGTTGTTCGCTTTATACTTGTTTTGTAACATGTCTTACAGTTCGGATTATGTGACATTGTGACTCTTCTGCTTATGGTATTTAGGCCCAAAACTTTAATAAAATTTGTGTGTTATCTTTTCTTGGATCTCGAAAACCCACTAAACATATACAATCATATATGCTATTTGTTTATAACTGTCCTTAACCCTCTCTTACCTAAAAAACACACCACTCCAACAATTTTTACCATTAAACTAATGTCTTTAGATTGTCTTTGGTTATAGTATTTCCTTTCATTTAACAAGCTGCAAGTAATTCTTTAAAATCTTTAAAATTCAAAATTACATAATATTCTCACAACACTGATTTTCTCAAGATCTTTTAGAACAAGAAAATAGCTCATAAATGTTTTTATAAATCTGTTCTAAAAAATTAATCTAATATACACTAATTACACTGTATTAGTGTATTCATTCGAAATCTAGCTATTTGTTTATTAAGTAATAAAATTAAAGGATTTTTAACTATTATCAAGCAATAGTTAGAATCATTTGAAAACTTATAAATAAGAACTACGAAAACTCTTATTTAAAACGTAAAAAATATAATGTATGGTTACTAAGAGTTCAATTCTCACGGTATTAATAAAATTTATGAGTTATAAATTAATTTTATGTATATCATTTATGATATGCATTAGAATAAACATGAGTATAATCATTATTTATGTATTTCTTAAAAGTAATCGCTTAGTATAAAACTATTGTGTTATAGATGAAGGTTTACAGTAATAAACTAACTATTTAGGGGTTTTGCCCGTAAATGGTTTCTCCTAGGGTTAGCTCAGGTTTGTTCCCTAAAGCGTTGGGGACGGATGAAATCTCGTCATAGGTGATTGTTACCGTTCAAAAAGATAAAAACTAGCTAGTGTTTAAAAGTGCATTTTACTAATTTCTTGATGTGTTGACTGTTGATTAAGGGATTTATCATGTTAAATTATGCCTAATATTCAACCTTTAATAAATAACTAACTATAGTGTTACTAGCGTTTTCATAAGATGTCCCCTTAGGATTTCTCATACTTGGTATCACCATAATCATTTTTACCTTACCAATTATATCTCTTAATAATACATGTAAATTTACTTATTTGTTTTATATCATCTCATTTTCAAAAAGTTCGTGATTATTAACTATGGGTGTGGTTATTCTAAGAAGTGGTAGGAAGTGTATAAAACGGACCCCAATTGAGCTCATTCTAGCGGCGTTGGAACCGTGTCGTCGAACCTTTTCCCGCCCTCAAAAACCTAAGCCCCCACCCACCCCA
>WOUH02000009.1:6091568-6102874 GCA_009936405.2 Stevia rebaudiana
ATATTGATGTGTGTATATTTAAAAAATTTCACAAAATTACATAAAAAAGTTCCAATCCGCCTAGTCCCGATTAATCCTTAAGCGGTACCTCGCCGACTGCCTAGCGCCTTCTCCAACATTGACCATATTAAGTGGGGCATAATTTTGTAAGTGTGATGGAAAAAAATAAAGTTAAAAGTATATATAAGGAGATAAAAGAGTACGTATATATGATTAATTAAATTATATATCTTAGAAGTTACAAGAAATAGAAATTTATATTATTCAATATCTAAAAGTGAAAAAGTTTGAGAAATTGGCGGGAGAATGAGCTTGGTTGTAAATGAGCTCATAAGCTACTTATAAACAAGTGATTAAAATGTTGAATAAAGTTGAGAATAATCGAGCTTCGTAGAGTTCAAAAATAAATTTCAACCGATCTCAACAAACAAGACCAAGCTTCATACTCCAATAGTCCAAGTTGGGAAACTGATTGAATAAATGAGTCTAAAGTGTGACTCATCAAAGAAAATGTTGGCCCAGACTTTGGATCGAAAAATAATACGAACACAAAAACTCTGTGTGATTGATCAAACCTGATCAACTCTTGTATATAATTAAACCGGGACAATTACAATGACTTCTTATACTCCTATTTATAACTAAACAATTGTAATACTACTCAAACCAGGAAACCAAATAAACAATTAAATAAACATATCTAATTAACCTGATAAATATTACAAATTAAATAATACCTTATAATTATCTATTTAAACTAAATTTTAATTTATCTCTTATCTATTATTCAAAATTCAGAATTATCTCAATAGAAAATACTAAAACATGTCTCACATAAATTTGGTTAAATCCTTCTACGCACGCACGTTTGGTGTAAAATTTGGTTAAAAAACTAGGAAAGTTTGAAGTTCTTCCTGCCGATGACATAGGACACAAATATCAGAACAAAAGGACGTTTTCTAAGGTGGGTAAGCGTAGAACTCGCTAACATGTTAAGTCATATTGTCAAGTTTGTGGTTATTGTCTTATTGACTTGATGGGAATGCTAATTCAAGATGGAAGCCTAGATGCAAACGAAAAAACATGTTATGCTTTGAAGAGTACGTGGAATTAGTTTTCAATCTAATGTGACTTTGCTTAAGCTTTGTTTGTATTACAGGAAATTTCAATTTTTTTTACATGATGGATCCATAGTCTTTGGCTCTAAGTGGTATTAATGCATTAGAAGTTGTCTTTCATGACAAGCTGTATCAATGAATACTCGAGGATACATCTTTTGTATGATTAATAAAGAAAGTTCACGGTTTGTAAAAGTATAATAAAGTAATTACAATTAAAATTAAGACATACAATTACTTAAATTAAAATTAGAAAGCTATTTTGATTTCGGTGCTAATCAAGAGCTATACGGCTGTTTACTAAAGGTATGCCTGGAAAGATAACACAAAAGTTTGGGCGATTTAGTTATTTTTAATTAAACGCAAATCAACATCCAGTTTTATAAAGTCTAACATAGTTCAATCGATTGCGAACATATAAAACTATCAAACTTAGTCGTGGTTGATCATCACGTGATGTTTATCATAACATAATGCATTGAGTAGAAGAAACCAAGATGCATACAGTGGAACACTAAATAACCTAAACCAAACAAACGAATGTGCAATAACATGCGAAATCAACATTGGTGTTTCAAGCGGGACGAAGAAGAGAACTATACATCGTCACTACAAATAAATCTTTACTTGAGAAAAATAAAATAAATTAAAATAACATAGAATAGAATATAGTAGCAAGCATACTTTTGGGTTGTACATTTAAATAATTATAAAATCACACATTTAGCAACATATATTGTTGATTTTTATCTTTTAAATGAAAGAGCCTGAAAATTGACGTTTCATCTAAGTGGACCGGAAACACTTTATTTGTTTGTCCCTCATATAAAACAGAATATCTTACTTTCTTAATTCTTAATCATTTGATTCGTTTATCAAAAACTGCTGTTGCTCTACCTTTACGAGGTTTCATAGTTGAAAGGTACCTAAGAACTCATAAATATAGAGAGGTTTTAGTTTCAAGTCTTATGATACATAATTTCATGTTAGATTAGAGGTTTTCCATAATTAATTTCATGTTAGATTAGAGGGTTTCTCACATATGTGAGTTTCCTCATTGTTGGTCTTCCTAAGTGACTCAAACATGAGCATCAAAATCAGTATGAACAATTAACATTCCGTATCATAAATGCTCACTCAATATTGGGATAGTTTCTAATACCGTTAAAAAAAACGAGGTTTCATAGTTGATGGGTTTATAAAACAAACAAACCACAAACGTAAATCACATAACATATCTTTATCTATATTATGTGAATATCTCGTAAAATGTTATTAACTTTCAGCTTTATTCTCAATTAAGTCATTCTTATTTTATTTGTGTCAATTAAATCACTATACTTTGAGGATGCGTTATAATCCTATACTTTTTACTTATACTTTCATATTATAACTTTAATTCGTCACATTAAAAAGAAGTAAAAAAATAAACTTAAAATGACATGTTAACCTAATGTTGTAGATTAAATGTATATGATTAGGACATTTATTTAAAGTAAAGGACTTAGTTAAAACAAAAAATATATATATAATAAGTGACATAATTACAAATATGAAAATTACTTGTATTTTTACTAAGTTACCTCCTATATTCTTTTGGTTAATTTTTTTTGTTTTATTTGTCTAGTGATTAACATAAAAAAATTTACAATCATGCTTATCTTTAACTTACATTTTATATAATTTAAAAGATTTACTATATAATAAAAGACAATATTAAAGTAACATTGTCCATACGACTTTTAAGTTAGATGCTAATTACAAATCGTTAGCAATAACTTTTCATATATATATTTAAGGGTAGAGTAACGTAACCTGCTCCACTTTTACTCTAATCTTATTAAATTCTTATGTATTTTTTACACTGAACTTTTATTTACTACCTTAAACACTAATAATGCAACTCTCGATCACCCTAAGTTGTTTATTAAAATCACACATATGCGGCCACTCCGACGAGAAATCAAAAAACAACACATCCATCCGACAAGCTTCAACATGAAATCAGAAGATGGAGCCATCGGTGGTGAGATTCGACGAGCCTTCAACCATCACTAGCGGCGACAACAAGGACCCCTCTTAGTTGCGTCCCTCCCCTCCCTAGCTAGAAAAACCTACAAATCATTGTCAGTCAATTTCACCCCCCAACGGTCCTCTCTAAACGTTCCCTTCTCTCTCTTATTCGGTTTCCAGAACCCAAGAAGCACACAAAAGGTCGTGTGGGCATGTACCCGAGGACCTAAGGGAACTTGAGCCTTAAAACTGAGGGCGCTCTGTAGTCCCTTCTTCCTAAGTTTTACCCCCAAGTTAGTAATTAATAATCCAAATATACACCTTAGCCTAAATTCCAATAGATCATTTTTGCATTCTTTCCAAATCGACTCTCGTAGTGGATATTGGTGTAATATTATTAAGAGTCGCGTTAAAACATTAAAAAATCAACAAATATTAAAAAATCAACAAATACTGAAATGGATAAAATTTATGAAACAAAAAATACATATGGTTTTTGTCGACATTGTCACAAAAAAAAAAAAAAAAACTTTATTTTTAACAGAAGATCTAGATAGTGTACTTGCTAAAAATAATGGTCCAACAATTTATCTCTTTGACTGTATGGCCACTTTTGTTGTGTAGCAAGATCTACGCAAAGTCAAAATTTATCTTCCATTGTTCCAGTAAGTCAAAATAGAAATGACTAGAAATGAATGTAGTCATGTAGAAGAACTGAAGAAGAATCACAAATCGATTTCAAAGTAAATCTGACATATGTACAGACAAAAATTAAGATATTAATCCATCACGATGGCTATATGCGGCTGTTTCGGTGGCGTTTGGATCTCCGGCACCGTGATCGTTCCATGTCTCGGTGGTTCACACGGACACGGCATTGCTATGAACCTCGCAAACCGATCTCCGGGCATTATCACCGGTAAACTCTGATCTACGTCTCGTTTATTTTCCTGTTACAAAACGAAAAACATACTTATAAAAACAACATGATAATTACAAAAAATCACCGACAAATTAAGTTCAAGCACGATAGTTCTGGTTATTTATTACGATTAATGTAAGATCTGGCGCAGAAATGATTCGAATTACCGAGTAAATAGGTTCAGGTTTAGACGGCGAGTCGTCTGAATCGTGATCGGAAAAGTCACCACGCAGGTGACGAAGCTTGTCCCAATGGTAACAACATGAAAAAATTAGGCTGATGCTGAAAACGACAATCAGAAGCAAAACAGTACCGAGCGGAAATCCGATGATCGGATGAGATGAATCATGATGTTGCGGCGGCGGATAGTAAGAAGGTGCTTCCATTACTATTAAAATTATATCATACGTGAGTGAACAATTGAAGAAGAAGAAGATGATATATTAAGTAGTGATTTTGATGTGTTTTGTTGCAGTTGCAGAAGCTTGAACAGAAAGGCAACAATGGTGGTTATGGAAGTTGAGGTTAGGGGTGATGAGGGAGTGGGGGTGGGGTGGGTATATATAAGGGAACGTGGGGGGTGAGTTTTACGTTTACATGGAAATAATACAGCTGTTTCCATTTTTGTCCCCGGCTGCAGTACGGAGGAGGAGGCGTTTTATTTGGGTTGGAGTGTAGGCCTTACTTTTGTTTTTATCTTAAATCTTCTTTTTCTTTTGTACCTTAAAATAAGGTTTTATAATTAAAAATATTATCTTCTTATTAATTATAATTCTAGGCACTGGATGCTTGTTCAGTTATTTGTGGCACATTTTTCTTTTAGTACGTTTAAACTTATTTGTGTGTTGAACAAAAGAATAATTTTATAATTTTTAATTAATTAATTAAAAAAAAAATTTTAAACAACTGGTGTTGGTGGCCCAATGGCAGGGGCTTTGCCTCTAGGAGCACCACTATAAGGAGGTCTCGGGTACGAATCCGGACAAATGTAAATATTTAAGGTGAAATTTAGGAGTAAGATAATTTGCCGTGTAAAAAAAAAGAAAAAATCTTTTTATAACTATACACGATATGAATGAACGTTTAAGTAGAAGCATTAATCTTGAACCTGCATACAATCTTATTACCGCGATATATGGTAGCCAAAAATTGCCAACATTGAAATTCGCCTAGTTTAACCATGCTAAACTGATCTTTAAATAATGAAGCTTGTATTATCAATTTATCATGGGTTTAAACTTGTATGCAACTTTTTAGGGTGATTGGAGTGCCTTTAGTTAGGGGAATCCGGTATCCTCTACCCGATCGGCTATACCGCCGCCGACCCTGTGGGTATGGGGTTCAGTTATGGTGTTCGGGCATGGTTAATCGAATCGGTTGAAGTAACGGCTAGACTAAAAAATAAATCTTTTTAAAATCTTTATAAATATTTACCATTCTCACATTCCCATCTCATCTCTCAAACCATACACACAAACGTACAAAAAGCATTCTCTTCTCTCAAAAAACTTTCAAATGAATCCTAATGGTAAAAGACAAAGAGGTGGAGGGTCGAGTTCACATGGTGGTGGTGTTCCAGGTTCTCGCGGAGGTTCAAGTTGTGGTGTATCGCATGACTGGTGTGGCGTATCGAGGAGCGGTGTCTCAAGGGGTGGCGGTTCAGGTAGTGGTCGCGGTCATACACCTCACCTCACCCGCCAACCCCTCGGCCCGCTATCAATTAGGGTAGTTTGAAGTAAATTAGGATACATGATAGATGGCATGATTTGGTTGGTGGTTCATTAGGGTACTTGGGGGAGTTAGGATAGCACTCCCCTCGCCCTTAAAACAATAAAATCCTTTGATTTAAACTCATGTGGCCGGATAGCCGATGACGTCTTCGTCTAATAAAATCCGACATTCATCTCCACATTAGTTGTGTGGTTTCAGGTTTCACAATGTAGGTAATATGTTAGATTTTAAAAAAGAAAAAAAATACGTCATAAAATTTTAATAGTACATATATGCAGTATGATGATAATTTTAAAAAAAATTAATACTACATATATGCAGTATAATGATAAATTAAAAATTATACTTCTTTAACTTTATATTTGCGTTTTTAGAAAAAATTTATTTAGAGTTTTCTTTATTTTTTTTAATCTTTTTATATATGCTGCATATGTGTAATATTACTGTAGTATGATGATAATTCATATGTTTTAGTACTTTAAGTTACCTTACGCATTTCTTATAAGTGTTTTTTGTTTTGTTTTTTTATGTATATCTATGTATATTACAAGTAGTCGTTTAAAAAAAAAAAATTAATACAAACTACAAATATGCAGTATATTACAAATTACGACGTAAATTTTTTTATTATTTTGACATGGCGTCATTATACTCGTTTGAAAGAGGGTAAACTTTGTGATCTAATGGTGCAAACCGTTTCAAAAAATAACAAAGTATGAAGAAAAATGAAAAATATTTGAATTTCACTTAAGTATGGTTTTTTGTTTCTTAAATTAAAAGTGATTCTCTTATGAATCAAGCCCTAGCCCACAAATAATAATGAACTATTAACTTATTTAAATTGGTGAACGTCAAGTAAAATTATGTTATCTAAATAATAAATTTAAGGATATAATCATAGTGGGTCTTTGTTTGATAAATATATCATATATGTAGTAACGTACTAACGTACACTTAATAATTCATTTGATGGGTTTTGTGGTTTGATGTTCTTCCATAAAAGTGATTTTTTACATGAAAAGAACATGCACGTATGATCGTAAAGGTAAAAATGAGTATAGTCGATTTTGAACTCGTTTAAGCTTTAACCAATTTGTTTATTTTAATACATCATGTGAGCTCGATCAGTTTGTTTCTAATTTTATATCTATTTTTAAAACTCAAATCATTAAAATTAAAACATTTTTAAACGTAAGTTCCACTCGAGTGTAGCTTGTAATTTTTTAAATTTGTTTGTACAATTTCGTATTTTTAGAGAAAATATCACTGAATAATAATAATAATTTCAGTGTTTCAACTTTCGATTATATCACTCTATCCTTTTTTCTGTTTCAGTTAAGTTATTAAGTTTAATTTGATGTTGTAATCCTATATATTTAACCTGAATAATACATAAATAGTCTTTTTTTGCATTCGTCTTATAGTGGAGCTATAAAATATTAAAAAAAGTATCTTTTATTGGTATATTTTCTTTTATTAGGATGTAATTAAGTTTTTACACCGTTTTCTAAAACTTTTTAGCATAATTTATTTTATATTTAGTTTTTTAATATTTTGAATTTATATATATATTGCGATTTTAATTCATGGTTAGGGGTGTAATTAGCCAAGCCGGCTCGTGAAATCTTGATATCGGATCAGTAAAAAGCAGGAACGAGTCGAGCCTAAACGAGCTCGAGCCTAAACTCGAGCCCTAAAACATGTCTCGTTTACTTATCGAGCCGAGCTCGAGCTTCAGATGTCGAGCTTGAGCCGGCTTGCGAGCCTTAACGAGCTTTTTCTTTATATAACTTTTATTAAGTTAATAACTATATATTTATACTAAAAACTATTTCTCTATATAATAATATTAAAATAAAAAAAAAACCTAAATCATATATATTATGTTAAATTTAAAAAGAACAATTATAAAGATAAATAAATTAATAATTAAAATATATAAATTAAATAGTTAAATAATTAACAAGCCTTTCTGAGCCGAGCTCAAGCTTGAAATTTTTTTTACGAGTCGAGCTATAGCTTTTTAACCAAAATTCTAAATGAGCCAAGCTCGAGCTCGATCCCCCTTCAATCTTAACGAACCGAGCTCAAGCCTTACCAAGCTCGGGATCGGCTCGGCTCGTTTACACCCCTATTCTTGGTAGGTATTTTTTAAGTGATGTCAACATATAATAAAAAAAATATATCATGAAAAATTAATTAATTTTCAAGGTAAAATACATAGAAACATTAAATTAGACTTAAATGGCCTACCAAAAAATTTATAAGTAAACTAATTTTTAGACTCAATTACTATTATAAAAATTTATGTCTTTGATTTATATAACAAAATATTTTCATATAATTTGCACTGTTTACCAAGCTTACAAATTTATTGATAATTAATATTTGGGTGTGCAAAAAACTGAAAAATCCAAACTAAAATAACCAAACCAAAACTCAAACCAACGGGTTAGGATTGACTTGTCTAAAAACCGATAGGTTTGGATTGAATTTGTGTTTGCCTGAGAAAAAACCCGAAAAAACATATATATGATTTATTTTTTGCTTATAATATTAATAAGTATATCAATTTATAAAGTTGTCACCCAAAGGAAAAACATTAAACGACCCTATGGACGAAAATGAAAATTGAAATTAAAGATCGTACGAAGATGAAGATTGGAATGATACATTTGTTTTTATTTATTTTTGTCCTCTTATAATCTTAAAACTACTTTACTTGATTTTTGTTATGAACTAAAACATATATTTTTCTTGTTTTAAAATTATTTAGTGTTGTATATGTAAATTGTTTTTAGATTGCTGCATATATTTTCATTTAAATATTTTTTTTTCCGCATAAGTTGAAACCCAAAATAAACCAAAATCCAAATCAAACCCACGCGAGTTCAGAAATTCTAAAACCCAAAATTTGGGTAAGGTTGAGAAAAATCCCACCTAACCCACCCCATGCACACATCTAAATATCTTTCTAAACAACTCAAGCCCGGGTCAAGCTAATTTTTTTTCAAATATGAACCAAGTTTAACTTCAATTTTGTTAGTCACACTAAGCATTCTTGTATCTTGGAAATCAATGGCAGGTCTAGAACTTTGGTTCGGGGTTATCATAATTTTTTTACCCTGTACATGGTAAAAACCGAGGCACTTTTCGTACGCGAGACAACCATATATAAAAACACTTAAAAATATATATATACCACGTATAATACATGCAAGGAACACGTTAATATATATACCACATAAATAACTAAATTATTTTTTCAACTGTTTCTAAATAAGAAAATACAAAAAAGAAAACATTAAGAACCATCAAAATAAACATACCTTTGAATGTACAATAAGTCTAGACATCAAACATTAGAAATAAATCATAGATTTTATAAGATGCGTTTTTTTTGTTTAACTATATTATTTCATCTTTTGAACCGTGAAACTTTTTATAACATAAAGAAAAGAAACTATAACTTTAAAGTTCAATATAATGTTGGAAATACGTGTGTAAATAAAATGTCTCGTATATGAGTTTCACCTCGTCCCCACTTTGGTGGGGTGAACACAAAATGGTTGGTTTAGCTATTTAAATAACCAGTACTAATATTTAAATAATTATTTATTATTTATAAACGAATAAAAGCAGAAAAGCGTGCATCTTGTCACCGAAAACTTTTAGTCCTCGCCATTTTATATAAGTTTGGGGTCCAATATGTTTAATCAATAATTTGAAAATGAAAAATTCCCAAAATTTATGGCACGAGTCGTGAATCGTGATGGACTATTCTCATTCACAGTGGTTTTCCATCTCTCTTTGTTTTTTCTTTAAGTTGATAATATTTTTTTATAATTTTATAATTCCTTTATGATTATGTTTTTTTCTTTTTACTTACAAGTAACTTAAAAAACAATTAAAATAACATTATTACATTTTATCTCCATCCATCAAAACTCCTCTTCATATTTTTCCCCTAATTAATATGAATAATGCACAAAAAATGTCATAAATATTTCCTCTCATCTACTCACAAACATTCAACCACATCCTAAATTATACAAATCTCACTAAGAGAAACATGAGGAAGCTATTGTGAATGCTCTTAATCCTTTTTAGTCGCACGAAAAAGTTAAGGCTTTAATAATCTAAATTATACAACTTTTTATATATAATTTCTCTCATAATGGTGATTGTGAACCTAATAAAAAACATATTACAAAAATCTTGTGAAGATTAAGTGTAAATTAATAGTGAGTATAATATTGAGATTGTCTCTTACAACAAGAATGAAAGTTGAAATCAACATTTACAAACTATAAGTACGAATTATTATGAGTAACTTATCAAAATTGGATTATTAAAATTCAATCAGCTAAAAGCCTAAAAGTATAACACTTTTTCAATTAACTAGTATTTGGATACCATAAACACATATATCGTATACTATTATAAGCACTCATTTGTCACATGGGTTGAATGAATTTAACATATTGTAAATTAAAAACTTTTATGAAAATTTGTATGTTGAATGTAATTAAAATTATGAACAAATAAGGAGAGAAAATTGAATTTGATAACTAAGAAAATCGTGAAAAAGATATTAAGAAGGGTTGCATGTGACATTTTATGGATTAATATATTAGAAAATACATATATATATCGAAGGTTTTCAAAAAATGTCACTTTTTGCCTCTAAACTTCAAAAAGTCATTCAACTTGTTCTTTGTTAGTCCGTGTTCAAGAATAACAAGATTTTAGGTACCATTCCAGCCGAAATTGGAAGCTTGACTGATCTACAACGTTTAAATCTGTCACATAATAATTTAAGCGGCCAAATTCCTCATGATCTCACTCAGTCAAGTTCACTTTTTTTATAGATGTTTCTTCTAATCATCTTGTTTCAAATATTTGATGTACTTTCCCGATATCTAAATAACAATTTAGATAGTGGAATCCCATGTCACTTTCAGAATCCATGATCATTATCGGTGCTTGATATATCATTCAATAGTTTCTCAGGTGCAATCCCCAAGAGCATAGCTTCACGCTAGAAGTTTTTAGATATGAATCTAGGCCACATTTAGTTAATGCGAAAAATTCCGTGATAAATTGACATTTGAAAATAAGCATATAAGTGATTGTTAATTAAACATCCACACTAGATGTTTGTAAAACTTTTTAATTACATATAAAAAAGCCTTAATCAATAAAAAAAATATTTATATATCAACTAAATGTACAATGAGGATTTACCTTTCAATTATGTCCATTTATTTGCATACAACATTTGATTCGGGTGTGCATTCACCTATGCTCACGCTTGAATTGAGTAGAGTGCGTGAGTTTTTTTCCTTAAGAAGGCTCATGGGAAGAAATCTTTTGTATTTAAAAGATAAATAACGGTTGAGGAAGTATGTCATCATTCTCAAAAAGTAGCGTTTATCTTCATGTGTGTCACACCCCCTCTGAACGGTCAACGATTTGCGGAAGCGACAGTGTGTTGTGCGGGGGTGGGACCATGACCGGGT
>WOUH02000009.1:6102974-6122162 GCA_009936405.2 Stevia rebaudiana
CATGATACAAAACCTGTGAACTCACCAGCTTTATAGCTGACCGTTTCCAAAACTGTATGTAATCTCAGGTATGGAAACCAAGCCATGGTATTGGCTATCTATTGCTATGCTTCCGCTACACTACACTGGACTACGAGAATATATATACACTGTAAGTCATGTATTCTGAGTTTATCTATATATCAATGGGCTCGATCCTGCATTACTGGCAGTTGTAGTGACAGACCCGCTCACAGACCGGTCGGAGGCCGGGGGGCCGGGGAGCGGGGTGTCACATTGAACGCTTATGAAACTAAACAAACTTCTCCTTGATATTAGAAAGAATGTCAATCTATGGTTTCAAACATGTTTTCAAGGGGTTTCACCGGTGAATTCGAAACCTGCTTAACGATAAACATAAAACTATTTGTGAAATGGTTTTACCAAATATACTTGACTTTGGTCAACTGATATTCAAACATATGTAATATGTTTCGTAACGGTTTTACATGATAACAAAACCTGTGAACTCACCAGTTTATAGCTAACCGTTTTTCAAACTGTATGCAAACGCAGGTATTGATATCAAGCCACTGTATTGTATCTAAAACATGCACCTGCGTACGTGATAGCGCTACGTATTTACATTCGTATATTATACATATACAAGGACGCTTCCGTTACACAAGACTACGAGAATACACACACTATAAGTCATGTATCCTGAGTTTATCTATTAATCAATGAGGTCGATCCTGCTTTACCGGCAGTAGACGTGGCAGACCGTTCACGGATCGGCCGAAGGCCGGGGAGCGGGGTGTCACACCATACCTCTCATATCATTTTAACTAAAAAACCACTACACATAACCTTAGAAGTAGATTTGTAATATAGGCTCTTCCCCCATGGGCAAACACTTTTTAATAGTCATAAAAACTTTAAGTACATCATTATAAAACAAGGCTGACATTTGGGGTTAATATAAGTATATATTTATAATTTATATCTATACATAAGTTATTATATTTATATGAATAGAAAGTAATAAGTGTGGTTGGTGGTCCAATGACAAAGAGTTTGACTTTAGGTGCAACAAGACTTTTAATTTTGGGTAGTTTAATATAAGGTGTAGTTTCAGATTATGAGTAAAATAAATTGTTGTTCATAAAAAAATATTATGTATAGAAAGTATGTTTAAATAGTTGTTCCGTATGATTTGTCAGTTTTACACCCACACAGTGACAATTGAACCTTTGTTTATGCATATTATATTTTTGGGGTTTTCTCTTTTCTGGACATTTTATTTATCCTGTCATGTTCTTAATGAGGTATGATTTGGAGTTTAGGTCAGAGAGATACTCGTTGTGTTAGCACGCTTTTTTTTGTATTCGTGTTTCGAAATACAATCTTAGTGTGTATGCATTTTGGTATTTCGGCATCGTTATAGAATTTTGGTTTTCTGTTTGGCTTATTTTTTCGTTTTCACCAAAACCCTGTCGCGTAGCACCAGGATTCCTCTACTTATCATTAAACTAAACGTTAATATACTTGAAGTTGAAACAATGATATTAACGGAAACAATATCTTGTCATATCATCAAGGACACAATAATTTGACTGACATGACTTCAAAAACTCCGTGACTTTATCCAAACAAATAGGAATAGGAGAAACTTCCATATAGATATCGTTACATAGGCCGAAACTCGAGACCACAAACAATAAGGCCAGAGATAGAGCCTTCATAACTCACCAATTTCAAATTTAAATGAACATAATCATTTTTAAGTTCATGATTAGAGTTGAATTTCCATACACTAACTTCCATCCATCCATCTTTTCTTCGTTTTGGAACCGCAGTATTATCATGTATATTCCATGGTCTTGGGGATTTGAAATAAACAATTTCGGGTGCCTTTTTTGTATGGAGTAGATTTCGTACTTCCACTGGACCATGCAACGCATGACATTTTTCTGAAAGCTTGAATACTAGGTAACACGCATATTCAGTATCTTGTGACAACATTTGACTTTTAATCGTGCAACTGATACAAAACGTAAGTTGTGGCAAAAGCTCAAGCACCTCTTGAAATCTGAATGTACAAAATCTCATGAGATTACATACATCTTAGAGATGTACAGTATGCGAAACTGTTATTAGCCATTTATTGACACATCACTGATTTAATATGGTCACTCAGGAACAAGTTCAAAAAAATTTGGGTGAGTATCTGCATTTAGATTTTAGTATATATATAGTTGACTTCTATTAATTATGTGTGTATATATAGATGGGCACTTAACAACAAACAGTTTAACAATTAACAGAAAGAGAACGCATTATAAAGTTGGGTATAAATGCAAGGGGATGTTTCATGAGAAAACTACTTCTTATATGAAAACTTGATAACCACTCTTAAGTGAACTTTAAAAATTTCTCATTTATTTATACATTATTATTTTTTAAAACAAATTGCACTAACAAATCATTAAAAAAATTTCTTTTTTAAACGAGTATAATGAAGCTACAAAAAAAATCACGCCAAATTTTTTACATAGTGCACAGATGCATTATGAATGCAATTCACATACCCTAAAGTTAAACCCTAAAAGTTAACCTCTAAACCTTAAAGCTATCCCCTAAAGCTAAACCCTAAAAGTTAAATTAAATTCTAAAAGTTAAACCTCATAAATTAAATCCTAATAGTTAACCCCTAGAGCCTAAAGGTAAATCCTAAAAGCTAGCTAACACTTAAGCCCTTAAATTTTTGGATGGGGTTTTAAATAAAAAATTATATAGCTCCATTATATTCGTTTGAAATGAGAAATTTGTGATTCAATGGTGCAATCCGTTTTAAAAAATAGTAACGTATGAAGTTTTTGAGAAATGTTTGAAGTAACCTTAACAAGGACGAAGCTTTGTGGGTGCCTGGGTTGCCCGGGCGACCCCAGGTTTTTTCGCGCGTAGTGTAAATTTTGCGATTTCGATCGAATTTTTTTATATATATATAGGCCGGCAACCCACGAAATCCCTGAAAATTTTACATATATGATATTGACAACCATTGACCAAAATCTCAAGCTTCGCCACTGAAGATATGCTTTGATATATATATATAACTTCATAGTTTAAAAACCAAAAAGGCAAAAACTGGATTAAAACGAATTCATATTCCGTTTCACACTTTCACCAAAAGCATTTCAGAGAATAATGAAAACCAAAGAAGGAAAATAAATCCAAACCCAAATTAAAGTAAATAAATAATGCACTAATCAAACTTATTGTACGTGTCACGTGCTCACTCTGATGCCGTTCAAAGAAATATTTTAGAGTAGTCTTCGACTGGAAAAAATTTATAATGAAAAAGAAACGAAATCAAGATATGGTGGGCCCCGCTATTATGCGGGACACTGAAAGTGACGAGGGGAGCTAACCTGAGCTCCTCTAGGCTTCAGTTGCACTTTTTTATAGCTTTATTTTTAAGCTCGATCTTGGATTGAAACCGAATTTTCCAGCAAGAGTTTAGCTCTGTCTTGACCATTTTATTATATAATTATTTTGTATATTCAATTGTATAAATTAATTTAATATATAATTATACTAATCCTATTTAATACTAATAACTTTAAATAATTAAAATATATAATTAATTATAAAAATATAAATCCTCCTATTCTGAAATTTTTTAAAGCTTTAAAAATTATAAGAAAATTCAGTGATATCTTATTTTAAAATATAATTTTATAATCTTTTAAAATCTTCATTGTTTGTTATTTTACCAATGGTTGATCATAGAACATAAATTTATTTTGTGATAAAAGAACTAATTCACAACATGTAAATTAGATTTATTCAACAAAATTTAATGCATGAGTTTATAACTTAGTTATATATATACATATATTACATTACATATGTTATTTAACTATTTTTATTAAAGTATATAGATATATATGTTAGATTAAATCAAATTTAATTAATTAAAAGGTTTGGTTAGGCTTGGGGTTAAGCTCCTTTTTAAACGAGTTCTAACTCAGGCTCAAGCTTGTTCTAGTCCGATCTGAATAAGTCTTTTAGCAAGTTAAGCTCAATTAGTTTACAAACTAAACCAGATTGACTCATTTACTCCGTAAGTGAAGCATTAAAACCAGAAATTACTTTTCTATTCTTGCATAATCCTATATACTTAAATGAAAACTCAACTAACAAGGGATACAAAAATGAACTTCAACATCTCATACTTCTAAAAGAAAATGGATTAGATAATCTTGGTAGTTAATGATTTGATTTTCAATATATTATATATTTTTTCAACAGTAAAGACATACACCGATCTAATTCTACTTCTATACGTACACCAAGCTAGATGTCTTTAACAAAATTTAAACTCTCAATCTTTTGATTAGAAATGAGGCATCTCTTAGTTCCTAAACGATATGCCAAGAATCTGATGCCTGACTCCTACATGGTACAAATATAAAGCCTTTATACTTTCCTTCAAGGACTTGATTATGTTTATAGTATGCGAGAGCATACAATGATCATTTACTTTGAGAAAACCAAGCAAATGATACTATAAATATTCTTATAGGACAGGCAAACATAAAAATATTAATTTAGTTACTTACATCTACCAAACATAAACATAAACAAGTTGTGAGCGTGATATGTATGAATTGCCATGTTTTACTTGATTAACTAACCCTTTGATTAAACGGGGTGCGTATTAACCGGACTACATAAAAAGGGCGACCCATATCACCGACTGATATTAGAATAAAATTACAATTTTTTAAAGTCAAATCACTTTAGCCTTTTAACAATACGATTAGAGTCCATTAAAGACACCAATCAACCTATTTGACCCATTAGAAAACGAGCTACATAATTTTAGGTTTATGTACGTTAGAATTAGTTTCTAACATGAATAGATTATCTATACGGGTTTTGTTTATGTTAATTAAACACGTTTTACACCGACACCTGTTCTAACTTTCAAATATCTACAGTGCTTCTTTGGCTTCGTTGACACGAGAAACCGGACCCAAACTGGTTCGAGGAGACCCAGCCAAAAGACCGGAGACCCCAAGGGTGCAACACGCACCTGACCACTATGTCACCCCAACATTCGCTGCTAGTGATAGCGCCCTTAAATTCACTCATGTCCTCTACAATCTCTCACCTGCAGGTATTGATTTAATAATTTCTATAATCTTCACAATAATGACAATGGCGAAAAACCCTAATTTCAATTGTTTCATTTCTCATCTTCATGATTATGTGCAGAGCTATATGAGCAGGCGATCAAATACGAAAAGGGTTCGTTTATAACTTCGAGCGGTGCATTGGCAACCTTATCTGGTGCCAAAACCGGTCGTTCTCCAAAGGATAAACGTGTCGTTAGGGATGACGTCACCGAAGATGAGCTTTGGTGGGGCAAGTAAGTTTTTTCTTTCCAAACTCTAATTTTGGCTCTGTTGTCTTCAAATTAGATCGCAAATCGACGATTACTCTGCAAATGCTAGTTTTTGTTATCAATTATCGTTATCGTAAACTGACAAATTGAGTAAAATTTGTATTGATGCAGGGGTTCACCGAATATCGAGATGGATGAACAGACTTTCTTGGTGAACAGAGAAAGAGCCGTCGATTATTTGAATTCTTTGGAAAAGGTATATCTTTGTTCATCATTTTCTTAATTCTGTGTGTAAAATTCCCAATTTTGACTCTTTTAGTCAAATGGGTATTTTGACTGTCATTTTAAATACTTTAGTTTGACATGAATGTGTGGTTACTAGGAAAATTATCAAAATAATCAACTTTCACCTATTTTTTTACCAAAATAGACATGAAAAGCGCGGGCTAAAAAACCAAAAAACGCATGCTAAATCTGGTCAACGCCACCTTCTTATTTTGCCACCTACCATTTCGCTGGCTAATTTAGCCAGCGTTTTTTCTTTCAAAAGTACAGGTTAGTAGCCATCAAAATTAGCCGACGCTTTTTAGCCTGCGTTTTTTAAAATTTAGCCTTTGTTTTAAAAAGCGCTAGCTAAATTTTAAAAAGCGCTAGCTAAATTTAAAAAATGCTGGCTAAATTTTAGCCTGCGCTTTTTTGGAATTTAGCCTCCAAAATTCATGTCTATTTTGATAATAAAAAGGTCAAACTTGATTATTTTGGTAAATTTCCCATTGCAATTTTCTTTCAAATTGACTAGATTGATCATAAGTAGGATTGATTTGCAATAAAGGTATAGAGTTGAAAAATAAGAAAATACATTTATGACATGATTGGTTGCAATGTTTATTAAAGGAAAGAAAATGATATTATAAGGAAAGGAAAATAAGAAAATACATTTATGACATTAAAGGAAAGAAAATGATAGATAAGATATGTCAGGATAACGGAGATAAGAATATTATTGTCTGTTTCCTCTAACACCCATACTGATATCATTATGTCATCTTTTAACTTTGAAATACACAATCTTTGTCTTTACATGAAGCCATGGATTGAGCTACATGATTTGTTGATCCGTATAACAATCCATAAAATATCAAAGAAATTATAAAAATATCTATCTCTTAATCCATTGATTTACTTATGTATCGGTCGATAATTGTATGCCTAAATGAACTTTCAGGTGTTTGTGAATGATCAGTTCTTGAATTGGGACCCAGAGAACCGAATCAAAGTTCGAATCGTGTCTGCAAGAGCTTACCACTCTTTGTTCATGCACAACATGTAAGTAAATAATAATATACTCAAAAGTCAAAGTCAAAGTCAAAGCCCTCCAGATAAGTTCTATGGTTTTTTAAAAAGTAAAAGAATATTATAATGGTTGAAATTGGTAAATAAAAAAAAATAAGCGTGTGTGTACAAATGGATAACTGGGTAGGTTGCAGGTGCATCCGACCCAGCGCTGAAGAGCTGGAGAATTTCGGTACTCCAGACTTCACAATCTACAATGCTGGGCAGTTTCCATGTAACCGTTACACACATTACATGACATCATCGACTAGCATAGATTTAAATCTTGGTAGACGAGAAATGGTCATCCTTGGCACGCAATATGCCGGGGAAATGAAGAAAGGTCTTTTTGGTGTCATGCATTATCTCATGCCTAAACGTCAAATCTTGTCTCTTCATTCCGGTTGCAATATGGGCAAAGATGGAGATGTTGCCCTCTTCTTCGGTCTATCAGGTAACCTCACCATCATCATCATCATCATCCATGATGGCGGCCATCATCATCATCATCATCATTATGATCATGATCGCGTATCTCTGACTCAAACCTATATCGGCCTAAACTTTATGTCAGTAATGATATCAATCCTTGATTTGTTCTTTAACGGGTTTAATTCTTAAAAAAATAATTAGGTACCGGGAAAACGACATTGTCTACTGATCACAACCGATATTTGATTGGTGACGATGAGCATTGTTGGAGTGACAAGGGTGTGTCTAACATCGAGGGTGGTTGTTACGCCAAGTGTATTGATCTTTCAAAAGAGAAAGAACCTGATATCTGGAACGCAATTAAATTCGGGACCGGTATGAATATTGTACAACTTTTTAAAATGTTTAAATCTTCTAATTATTTTATTTACGTGTTAAATCTTTAATTTCAGTGCTAGAAAATGTTGTATTTGATGAGCATACTAGGGAGGTGGATTATCTTGACAAATCCGTCACAGGTAACATAAATCGTTTTTATTATTGTAAATGTATAGAAAAAAAAGGTTAAAATCTTACATTTTTTATCTTGGTCGCACAGAGAATACGCGTGCGGCGTATCCCATTGAGTACATCCCGAATGCTAAGATCCCGTGTGTGGGCCCACACCCGAAGAATGTGATACTTCTAGCATGTGATGCATTTGGTGTGCTTCCACCAGTGAGCAAATTAAACCTTGCTCAAACTATGTATCACTTCATCAGTGGCTACACCGCACTGGTAGAAACACTTTCAACTTTTAACAATCATGATTGTATAATAAATATATTGACATATAATAATAATTATTATTTGTGAAGGTGGCTGGAACCGAAGAGGGTGTGAAGGAACCGCGTGCAACATTTTCAGCGTGTTTTGGTGCAGCATTCATCATGTTACATCCTACAAAATATGCAGCCATGCTTGCCACCAAAATGGAGAAACATGGTGCTACTGGATGGCTTGTTAACACCGGTTGGTCAGGTGGCAGGTAAAATAAAATATAACCATAATTACATTTCAATATAATGTTTCACATATACATACATGTATTTTGAGTTTTCTTTTGTTGTGTAGCTACGGGGCTGGTAGTCGTATGAAGCTAGCGTACACTCGAAAAATCATAGACGCGATTCATTCTGGTAAACTTTTGAGTGCAAATTACAAGAAAACCGAAGTGTTTGGGTTGGAGATTCCAACTGAGGTTGAGGGTGTGCCTTCTGAGATTCTTGATCCAGTGAACACCGTACGTTTGTTAATTATTTCTTTGAATATTTTTTTAAAAAATATTGATTTGGGGTTAAATTGAATAATGCAGTGGTCAAACAAGAAGGCGTATAAGGAGACACTGTTGAAGTTGGGTGGGCTGTTTAAGAACAACTTTGAAGTGTTTGTGAACCATAAAATTGGGAAAGATGATAAACTGACTCAGGAAATTGTTGCTGCTGGTCCCAACTTTTAATCGCGTGGTGTTGAAGAAAGAAGTGCATGATGATATAACATACAACGTATTATATATTATTAGTCTTGTTGTATGTTTTTAGTTACTTTTAGAGTTATTCTCATTTAAACTTGGTATTAATATTTATATATCTAATCATATAAGCCGTTCATTTCATTCCTTTTTTAGCTCTATAACCGTTTTCTTTAAACCAACAGATTGGGCCAATTGGGCGGATTAGTAAATTGAGGGTGCAATGGTCTATGGTGTTAAGCCCAATAATCCGGCCCGTGGAATGGTGGAAATTGTAACCAAGTCCATATCCTTTAATGAGTTAATAAGAATAATTGAATAAACATAGGTGATAGGTCACAGTTGCTACATTTTTCAACAAAACAGGCCTAGTTGGATTGGACATTTTTCAGTGAAACGGGTCGTTTTTTAAATCAAATTATTTTAGTTTAACTCAAAACGGGTTATATCTAAACAAATTGCCCATTTGGTAATCTTTATTGATTTTTCATCAAATATGTTATTGACCACTCTTGCAGTTTGAACTCATTTTAGTCGCATAGTTTTTACATTGTGGTTGCCCAGCTTGACTTGACCTACGTTGTGTTCATCTTAGCAATACCCAATAATAAAAAAGATTTCGACCCAAACCAGTCCATTTTTCTTGCTTAAGTCAAGATTACCGGACTACAAATAAGTATATATGAAGATTACGGATACATGTGTAAGAAAGAGACCAAGAAAAGGAGAGTAAATAGAGGGAAACTTTGAAAGGAAAGGGAGATCGAGTATGGAATTTCTTGTCTTAAAGTCAACCTCACGTGTATAGGGAGGGTTTTGGGCCTAAACTCACAAGCTTAAAAGGAATGGGCCAGAACCTAAGTGTCGGCCCTAAATAAGGGGTACATCTCTATTATTGAGTTTTTACTATGTTAAGTTAGATTCGAACCATCCACGCATTTATACACTATCATTTTATACTAAAACAAACATAAATATTTAGCATCTTATTTATAAGTATTGTATCTCGTTGATGCGGATGAATCTTGATTTGAGTGGTTCTTGGTTGGCTTTCTACCATGGCTCATGGACCGAATGAGTTTTGGTCAGAATAGCTCTTGGTATGGGTGGCCTTGATCTGAGTGATTTGGTCTAGGTGGCTCTTGGTACAAGTGATGGTTATATAGGAATTCCTCGGTCCTGCATGCATACAACGGTTTTTAAAAAGATATGTTCTAGAGGGAAATCTTCAACTGGGAACCTTAAAAAAAGAGGTAACTACAGAACACTTGTGGACCATTGATCTTTAATACAAAACAATACAGTACCAAAAACAATCCAGTAAAAAAAAAATGCAGTAAAAAAAAATCCAGTACAAAATAATCCAATACAAAAAAAATCTAGTACAAAAAAATCCAGTACAAAAAAAAATCCAGTACAAAAAAAAATCCAATACAAAAAAAATCCAGTTAAAAAAATCTTTAAAAAATCCAGTATAAATACTGAAATTTTTGTACTGAATTATTTTGTACTAAAGATTAACACCACCTTCCTCATGTTCTAGATACTTCATCTTATTTGTATTCTTCAGTATGATATATAAGTCCTATGGTAGTGCATCTCCAAAACATAAGGACTAAATGTAACAAGTAGGGCACGTTAATGAGCTACTATAGAGTTAATCAAGGAATCAAGTAATACTAATATAATAAAACATTTAGTCGGATGTGCCTTTAGAATAGTTGAAGTTCATAAAGCAAGAGTAACTCAACCAAATACTAACAACCAAAAGTAGCCGACCATGCCTTCAAAGTAGCTATCGGTCATGGCAACTCAACCAATTAAGGAGTCATTTTTGTTCGTGACGAGAGAATTAGAGAGATAGCTCAACCTAATGATAAGGTGAGTTTTCAATCTTCATGAGCGAATTAGAGAGATATCTCAACCTAGTCTAAGCAGGGGTGACTCGATAGGCTTAGCAAGTAAAGATAGAGCTTTGGGCCAACATAATGTTAGGGCTCCTGATTTTGAAAAAAAAAAAATCATGTATCTCTTCGTAATTGTAAATTATATTTATATTTTTCTTTGACATCTTATTGAGTTAGCCAACATAGAAAATTGCATCTAAATATAATCTAGTGATTATTAATAAATAAGAAATCTTATTTGAGCCAATCAGATGAGAAATATTAGGATTTTATTGTGTTTTAATCTAAAATTAAGATTTTATTGTTAAACTAATGAGAAGAGTAAATATGTATAAAACCTAATTTGCCGGTCCAATTTGAAGATTTGAAGTTAAGGAAATGTAATTTTGAGTAAAAACATATTCTGATCACATAAATTTTAGTAAGTAAGGACCTCAACTTTTTGTTTCGCTTGAGGTCTCAAAAATGATTGATCCGTCCTGAGTCTAAGTTATCAATAGCTCTGATCAAATTAGAAAGCAAACTAAACCCCATGAAGAGTAAGCTTGTGGTCGCTAAAAGCAAATTATATCGAGACAAGGAGAGGGAGTGAGAGATATTCCATCAAAAGTTTAAACAAGGTAAGATTATGTAATTATGGAACAAATTAGTTTGGTAGCTCATCCTACCTTGTTTTGGGCTAGGGCCTAGGGGTGACAATTGTGTCGGTTTGGTAACGTGAAATATATGAACCTTGAACATGATCCATAAATCTATTTGTTTCAAATAAATCAACCCTAATAGTGTTGTATGGAAAATCATGCTACTCATATATGACACGTGTAGCTGATTTACCTATATATGTTGAACAAGTTAATAGCTAAACTTATTTATCATAATTTTATTCTAGTTATAAACACGTTGACAAATCAACCTGTTTGATTTAATTAAACTTAAACACAAGACATCTAATAAAAATAAATAGAGGGATACTTCAAATTTCACGTCACGAAGTGAATTAGACTACTAACCTTTAAAAAATAAAACTATAAAAGTGTTTGTTGACAATTTCAAAAGAAAATAGATAATAGAATACACAAACGTGTAAGAAAATCGTATTACCGAATACCGATTAACTAACATTTCAGAGTTAAAACACATTATGCTAATTCGCGTTCAAAACACTCTGCACTCTGCACTCTGCGTTCCCCCCTTACCGTTGTGAGCTCACCGTATAACAGCTTTCCGGCCACCGTACAATATGGCTTCACCGGAAAACCTAGATAACCACAACTCCATGCCCCCCTACAAACTCAAACAAACCCTCACTGGCCACAAACGCTCCATTTCCAGCGTCAAATTCTCCGACGACGGCAACCTTATCGCCACCTCCTCCGCCGACAAGACCGCACGAACCTGGTCCAGCTCCGACGGCTCTCTTCTCCGAGAATTCGTTGGTCACGAACAAGGAGTCTCCGATGTCGCATTTTCCTCCGACACCCGGTACCTCGCAACCGCTTCCGATGACAAGACTGTTCGAATCTGGGATGTATCCACCGGCTCACTCATCAAAACCCTAACAGGACACACGAACTATGTGTTTTGTGTTAACTACAACCCTCAATCGAACATGATTGTTTCCGGTTCGTTTGATGAGACGGTTAGGGTTTGGGATGTGAAGACCGGTAAGTGCTTGAAGGTGCTTCCGGCACACTCCGATCCTGTCACTGCGGTTAATTTTAATCGAGATGGATCGTTAATTGTATCCAGTAGTTACGATGGATTATGCAGGATTTGGGATGCTTCTACAGGGCATTGTGTGAAGACGCTGATTGATGATGAGAATCCACCTGTTAGTTTTGTTACGTTTTCGCCTAATGGGAAGTTTATTCTTGTAGGAACACTGGATAGCACACTGGTGAGCGACTTCTTATTCCTTTCTTTATTCAATCAATCTATTATGACTCTTGAATTTCATTTTTGAATCTGCATGTCTATCTGAAGAGAATCTAATTGCTTAATTGTTTGATTAAGTTATGTATTGTTTATGATCTTCCATACAAGCTTCATTGATGGTGATTCATTGGGGTATGGTGTGATTGATCATATCGTTAAACGATTGACCACAAGTTCACATGTACACGTCAATTGGGATATACAGAACTTGATTTTGGTTTGTTTTAGCTAAATAGAATTGAATATTACAATCTGCAAAGTCATGTATTGTGAGATAGTTTTGACTAACATCTACGATATAACTCTATAAGTAAAAGCAAAGTCATGATAGACTTGGGTTTTAGCGCGTATTTGTTTATGTTGCATTTATAGTGTAAACCCTGACTTAGATTCTCATTTTAGTTTGGTGTAGATTTGCATATATGCATTCACAAATTGACAATTTGACACATATAAAACACATCCTTGAATTCTGGTATCCACTTATCATACAATTGCATCCATGTACCCGAATCTTCACAACATTTCTGTAACTAGACTGCTAGACGATGGACAAATTTATTAATAAATGCAAGGATCTAACTGAAATCTGTATGTTTTGACGAATCAGGGTAGACTAAATGCGCTTTTGTGAGAGAAGGAATAAAGCAGTTATGTTTCGTGTTTGGTTGACTGCATAGATTAGGTTAATGTTTTTCTTGATCTTGTCAAAAGATTGATAAAAATATTTTAGATATTTATTCCCTCCTGTTTGTTGTTAGACATTATGACTCATTTATTCATGCTAATGATTCTTTGTATATAGTTACTGCTAATTTTTAATACCCATGAGAATTATTTTTTTAAACCTAACAAAACATTTATATATTTAATTTTCACTAATGTCGTCGTATTTGTGACATTTGTTGATTCAGAGGTTATGGAACTTTTCAACTGGAAAATTTTTAAAGACTTACACGGGCCACAAGAACTCAAAATTCTGCATTTCGTCAGCATTTTCAATCTCAAATGGTAAATATATTGTGAGTGGTTCAGAGGACAATTGTGTATATTTGTGGGAACTTCAAACAAGAAAAATAATTCAGAAACTTGAGGGTCACACTGACGCCGTTATAACGGTTTCATGTCACCCAACCAAGAATATGATTGCTTCAGGGGCCCTTGAAAATGACAAAACGGTTAAAATTTGGACTCAGGAGGTTCGTAATGATCAAATGGAAAAACAGTAATTTATTTTTTAAGTTGTTAATGATTGTGCTTCAAATTTTGGTATCTTTTTGAGAAGTGACAAAAGAGCAGTCGCAATTATTGAACTTTATTTATTTTAGTATGTTGATTCTATATTTTAATTGGCTTCTAGAAACCATGTTTGAAAGGGTCAAACTTTTGTGGGGCTAATTGACTAGTTGTAAAACTTTGTGAATTGTTTCTGTTTGGAGTTATTTGTAGATTGACAATCTTCTTTTTGATAAAGATGGTTTTGTTGGACCATAAATCAGGCCCATTATGTCACCGATATAAGAAAATAAGTATATAAAAATATAATGATATCATTTTAATGATTTAATTTTGGTTTTCTTTGGCTTATTAGTAGACTGAAACTGGTTTTCAAATCTTTCTTTTGGAGATCTCTTTTTAATGTTTGGTGTACTAAATAGTTATTTGTTGTTAAACCTTTATGAATTTTTGATATATTATAATTCTAAAGCCCATATTTTATTTTATTTTATATTATTAAAAGGGATTGAGTATTACCAACTTTAAAAGTTAGCACAGGATCTCCAAAACAAATTTATTTTGATGATTTAAAAAAAAAAATATTATATATATATATTTTTTTTGGGTTTTGATGTGTGTAAGTCATGCAAGTATTAAAATTTATAAGAAACGATCTAAAAAATTAGCACAAACTAACTGCAAGTGTACCTGTCGCGATTTAGTAAAATAGATACACAAATTGGACAAATAATTTTGCAAAAAAACATAGAAATGAGATGTGCTTTGCAACACATCACAGGTTTATAACATGTGTATTCATTATTTTGGTTTCCAGCTTAACCGGTCTGTAATTATTATTCAATATTAGCTCAAAAGCTGGATTCAAGCCAAGTTTAAAAAAGCTCAAACTGAGATTTAGCCTAATTCTATGCTTGTTTAGATTGAGTTCAAAACTATAAGCTATACATTGAGATTTATTAAGGGCTCTTCAGCCAATTCTTATACAAAAATAATCAATATATATAAATTTGGAAATTCAGATTTTGGTTTAATGGTGAAATTACATGTGTCAAGTTTATATAAATCCTCATTTAAAGTATTAACTTCTTTTTTGTTCAAATATTCTTGTTAGGCATTCTTAAGAAATTTATGCATTACAAATTTTATATATATTTTTTTAGAAGATTCTGTGATTTCCTCAAGTAAATTTAAAAATCTTTATGAATCCTTAACTAAATGCGATTCTACGTATTCATTCGATCAGTCTCTAAAAATCTATCAGCTTTCTCTATCGATTATTCTGCAATTGATAAAAGTGAAGAAATTATATCTCGAATCACAAAACTGAATCAACAATGTGCTAAATCCATCACGGTTAAAATTTGCTTTCTAAACTAATATACGGGTATTGGATATCATTTACTCACAATATTTTTCAAATTTGTATGCGCACAATTATGTAAGCATATATATAGTTCTTAAATTTATGTATGTCTAAAACTTTGGACTTTCCATAAGTGATTAATATGCAAAGTTCTATTCGGTTGGACAAAATGTTTTAATTTGATGGTTCTAACAGTTGACTATTTGTTAAATAATTAAATAATTTATACTTATTTAACAAAATACAGCATTGGTGTTGCAGATGCCTGAAGATATTTTTTTGGTACAAGTGTTAATATCACATTACCCATCGTAAAAATTTGGAAGTTCATATTTTGGTTTTATGATGAATTGACATGTGTCAAGTTTATAGAAATCCTCGTATTAACTTTTTGTTTTCAGATATTCGAATTAGGCATTTTTTAAAGAAATTTATGTATTACAAATTTTATATTTATTTTTAGAAGATTCCGTGATTTCCTTAGATAAGTTTAAAAATCTTTATGAATCTCTAACTAAATGAGATTCTACTTATTCATCTGATCAGTTTCAAAAAATGTATCAGCTTTCTTCATCGATTCTTCTGCGATGGATAAACGTGAATAAATTATATCTCGAATCACAAAACTGAATCAACAATGTCCTAAAGCCATCACGGTCAAAATTTGTTTTCTAAACTGATGTACCAGTATTGTTTTATTCGGTTGGATCGAATGTTTTAAATTTGACTGCTTTAACAGTTGACTAATTGTTAAATATTCAATAATTTATACTTATTTAGCAAAATTGACAACCTTGTCGTTGCAGATGTCTGAAGATATTTGTAGATACAAGTGTGATGCATTGCAGTCTATTTATGTGACCCGTTTTTAAGCATATTGTACCAAAATTACACAAACTTTACCTCAACATACGAGTGGCTTTGCATAGTTTCTGTTGCTACGTATTTGATTTGGTAGGAAACATATTAGCTACAGTGTTTTCAAAGGTGTTTATAGGACATGACGCATGTTATAATGGTGTAAATATAATATATTTAGTATGTAGAGATGTAAACTCAATCTATACAAAAAATTTAATCTTGGTTATTGACTTTATTCTTTGGATATACATTCCTATTTTTTTTAGAATCTTGTGTTAAAACAGTAAATTTGTTTGTAGTTAACCATGTGTAATACACGGGTTTAAGCCTAGTAATACTTATATAATTATATATTTATATGAAACTAGGTTAAATATTGGTTGAAAACCCTCTCGAGTTGAGAAAACCCTAGAAATTCTAAAAAATGCTAAAAAACTCAAAGTTAAAAATTTATTTATTAAAAAAAAAGGTTCACTTTTAAATGCATTTTCGTCACTTTTTATAAAAAAAAACAAAAAAGCGCCGAGTACTTTTTTTTTAAAAAATACCCCTAAAATAAAAAAAAAAACACGTTTTTCAGTGAAATAATTGTAACATATTTAACATTTTACATTTGTTACATATGTTACATTTTCTGAAATGATCTCAGCCATCCAATCTTAAGATCAACGGTTGTAATAGGGTTTCTAGGGTTTTTCTCAACTGGAGAGGGTTTTCATATTATCCTTCCCGTAAGAATATATATATATATATATAGGCTTGTTGTCTAATGATTATACTTGTTAGTAGGGGTGTCTATCGGTATAAATAACGACGGTTTATTCGGTTTGAAATCCTTTTATCCCAACCAAAAACTGAAATGAATCGAAAAAAATGTGTCTAACAGAACCGAATTCAACTGCATATACCAATATATTTGATTCGGCTATCTGATTAAACTGATTATTATCGGGTTGATTCGGTTCGGTTATCCATAATACAAGATTTGTGAAACCGGTAGCCGAATTGAAAACCGAATAAGCAATTTGAATACAGTTAAGATTTAAGAACTCAACTGAAAAGCAAACAAGCCCTTTGTTTGTGTTTTTTACTATGGCATTACCGATAACTTTGGTTTTTGGTTTTATTGGCTATAGATAATTTGAACACGTATATATCACATCATAATTATTATTTAGTTGTTTTTATGATAATATATTGAGTAACACAAAATATAAAAATTAAAAATTAGTATATTTTTATAGATAATGGGCTTGTTTAGGCGATCCTATTCAAGTTAATACAAAACAATTGAGTTTAAGTTCGTTTATTAAACAAGCTTCAACTTAGCCTAGAGCTCAGGAGTATGTTTAAGCTCACTAGGGCCGGTACTAAAACTAAAAACAATTCCTCTATTAGCCTCACAATTATTCAACCCAAGCTAGTTTAAATACAAGTTATGGGTCACTTGTGCAATTAAAAAAATACTAGGTTATATCAATTATGTATAGTATTACTGCATTAGAATTAAAGGGGTTGAATATTTAAACCTCCATAGTTGATTAAGGGTAAAAGAAGCACATCGTTCCCAATCTGTGTATATTTACAAGTGAACGAACACACCGATCAAAGTGATTCACTATTAATTTATTTTTTTCCTTGCAAGTTTCTCGAAAGTGTTATTGTTCTTCAAATAAATGTTCATTACCTTTGCAACATTTTCTAAAGACGTAGCTAGTTAAGATGATAAAATGAAAAGAAAGGTCGATCTTACGTCTATCGACTTGCCAAGTGCACCAAAACTTTCCATAAGTGTGCGCCATATTTTCAAGCTCATTCTTTTCGATCATTTCTGGAACACTTGGATTCACCCATAATCCTGATGTAACCTGCATAGATTATGATTTAATTATCAGAGAAAATTGTCATTTTGGTCCCTGGTTATATGTCATGTTTTACAATTTGGTATCTAAATTAATTTTTTGCCATTTTGTTTCCTAAATTTGTAATTTATTGCATGGCTTGTCCTTTGACCTAATAGTGTGTATTTTTCTGTTACAAATTACCCCAAATTCGATTAAAAGCCCAATTTACGTTTCTTTACTTGTCCATATCCTCTTCTTTTCATTTTAAATAAGTTTTGAATATCGAGAGAGAGAATAGGCAACAAGGTACACCCCTCCGGCGAGCTCTCTAGCAGCTCTGTTCTCCCCGGCAAAGACAAAAAACTAGGGTGGAGATCAAGTGGGTTCACCAATGGTGGTTTGGTATGGTGATGGTAGGTCTGGGTTTTGAGAGGAAAGATGGGAAATGGTTGAGAGGAAAGATGGTAAATGGATGGAAAGCATATCAGTTGGAGGGGATGGTGGCAATTAGGTTGTTCTTGATGACGATCAGGTGGAACGATGGTGGTGCTAAGAAGTTGTAGTGGTGATGGCAATGATGGTAAGTGTCTTCAAATCTTTTGCTATGCTAATTTCTCTATTCCTCTCTCTCTCACTCTCGATTAATGATAATGGTGGTGGTGGATGATAGAATTTGCTGGTTTTGTTGTTTCTTACCATTTTTTCTATGTTTATGAAATTGGGTGTATGATTTTGGTGAGACTGAAGCCTTTTTGTTTGAATTAGAGTCGGAATTTGGGAGATTGTGATTGTGATGATGGTGTTGGATGGCCGGTAATGACGGTGATGGTGAGGGGAAACGTTGTTGTGGTGATGAGAATGATGGCATCGGCTGAATAAGGATAGATAGGTAGGAACAGATAAAGCGGATGAAGGAAAAAATGATTGTGGTGGTCAGGTGGTGGTGGTAGTGGTGATGGCGTCGGCTTAATAGTGTTGGTGTCAAGGAGATAATCTTGGGTGTCGGTCAACACCGTTGTGGTGATGGTCG
Source organism: Stevia rebaudiana (assembly GCA_009936405.2). NCBI lineage: Eukaryota > Viridiplantae > Streptophyta > Magnoliopsida > Asterales > Asteraceae > Stevia > Stevia rebaudiana. The sequence continues at coordinate 6,121,823 of WOUH02000009.1, forward strand.
CCGACATTGAGAAATTAAGACCAGTCACACAAAAAGTTACAACATAAATGAACCAAAAAGGCAAAAAAATCTACTTTGAAATCAAATTAGCAAAAATGACATATATAAGTAGGGATCAAAAGTTACAATTTACTTTAATTATCGAGTACATGTATACAGTGTTGTAGAAATCGCTAGACGCTAGTCGAGCGGCGAGTTGGGGACTAGGAATTAATCGAGATTAATCGAAATTAATCGGATTGAAAGTTTTATATGTAATTCCTAAAAACTTTATATATACTCATACTAATATGAATATAATACTTCAAAGTTCACATAAATAAGTCAAACTATGTAATTA
>WOUH02000009.1:6134705-6155105 GCA_009936405.2 Stevia rebaudiana
TGGTGTTGTGGAGAAAAACCGGGTTGCGTGAACGACGCAAAACCGCCGTGAAAGCCGGGTTGCGGTTGGTGTTGTTGCAAACGACATTTTTTTTGAAAATGGACCCACCACCTTCCATCGACCAATCACATTTGAGGGATTCAAACGGGGAGCAGGAGCCGTTGGGGTCTCGTAGGGGTGCCCGCCGGGACCCGATGAAAAAAGCATCCCCGCCGGCTCAGCGGGGCACCCGCTGCACCCAGTCTAATAAATGAAATCCTTGATTTGTCATATCTAATAGGTGTATTGAAAACAATACATCATTTTGAATCATATCTTCCCAATAATTTGTAATTGCTTTGAATACTAGTATTCGAGGATTCACCTCTAAAAAAATGAGCCTCTATCTATAATTTCAATTTTTCACATAGAAACCTTAGACAAAAATAAATAATAAAAAATACAAAACACTATTGTTGTATTTGGGTTAAATAAACCTACAAAAAATCAAAGCAAACTACAAATGTTTTGTTAGTAAAAAAAAAATAATTTTATTTTTTAAATTTCAGGCCTAAAAACCAGAACCTGTGCGGGTGCATCTCTTCACACATGATCATAGCCGGACCTGAGCAACACCACTCAGATGGGTATGGGTCCACCACCAAATACCAATAAAAGCTCTGACTTTGACCATTCATGATCATATCCGACCCATATTAATTACATAACCTTAAAATATTTATATATTATATATTAAGTATTTATATGTAATTACAATTAAATATGAATCTTAATATATAATGGTGTTTATTTAATCATCATTATAAATATATATGAAAAATAATAATACCCACAAAAAATAGCTATATAATAAAGGAGTCAAACGAGAGCTTAAAACATTTCTCACGAGTCAGAAGGTCACCGACCTCAATATAAGCAAAGTTTGAGCTAAGTAAGTTAAACTAGGTCGAGGTCAAGCTTACTCATACTAGCTCGATTGGGTCCTTTACGCCTCAAAACAAAACTCTCATCCCATTGTTTAACTTTTGAATATTTTACCTATTCCCGTTGAACTAATATTCTATAGTTTCAACAATATTTCACCAACTGAAAGGATATAAAATATGATAAACTAATTAAAATTTATGATCTTATGCACTCCGTCAGTTGGTATCGCAGGAGAACAAATACACATGATGAAACGAAACCGAGTAAATAACTGACAAGGTAGACCCTTGGTAAAAATTACCAATACAACTTTTTCTCAGATAAAATGTATGTGAAGTTCTACATGTTTTGTATGTTAATGTTGCACCGGATTTTCTGACATGTTGACAACCAAGACATTATCGCAATACACAATTGTAGCTTTACTAGTCGGTACAACTAGTTCCAACAGTAGATTCCGTAACCTTGTTGTTTCAACAACTCCATTAGCAATGCCACGATATTCCGCTTCGGCACTTGAGCAGAAATGGTGGGTTGGTGTTTTGATGACCACGAGACCAAATTGTCTCCTTAAAAAACACAATAACCAGAAGTTGAGCTTTGGAAATCTAGGCACCCTCCCCAATCAACATTAGGATAGGCCGTTAGTTCGGTCGATTTGGAAGGTGAAATGCGTAAGTTGAAATCCAAAGTACCTTTAAGATATATATATCTAAGGAAATGCTTCGTAAATTGCATGTGAGGATCACATGGGGCATGCATAAATAGACAAATTTCTTGGACCGCATACGTGAGATCTGGATGGCCGGGTAATAGTGAGATATTGGATAGCACCGACGAGCTGGCGATAAAGAGTACCATCCGATAATAGTTCCCCACCAGATGCACTTAATTTTGCGGACGTGTAAACGAGTGTCGAACTCGGTTTGCAATCTAACATATGAGCTCTGGATAAATTGTCATATGCATATTTTGTTTGTTAAAGAAATAAGCCTCTAAGATAGTTAGTGACATTAATTCCAAGAAAATGATACAATTTTCCAAGATCTGACACGACGAATTCACGTGACAAAGTAGCAACAATACCCTGAAGAAGTTTATCATCCGACGCGGTTAGGATAATAGTATATATAACGAACTTGGGATTTTATCCATCTTCTTTCACATATAAAATGCTTCCACTAGCCCTCCTAATAGAAGAGAATATGAAAACCTTAAAAACCGAGAGAACTGAAGCTATAAGAGCATTCACACTAGCTTTCCTATCTCCATCTGTACGTTTTTAATTAAATAATATTTTTTCATACCTTTATCATTATCTTTTTTTTTTCTCATTCAGCTACGACCCTTTTAAAACTATTAAAATAACATCATTATCTTTCTCTCCCCTCCATCAAAATCGCAATCTCCATATTTTTTCCAAACTATGGGGATGTGCAAAGAAAATCCCAAATATTTCGCTCTCCTCTGCTGCCAATCACAGACAAAATTATGCAAATTACACTCACATTATTTTTTAGGAGCTACTGTGAATGCTCTAACATTAGTAAAAACAAAGGAATTTGGAGCTTAGCAGTAGTGGAGACTTTCGATCGAGTTTATTCCAACAGCTACGAATTAAGGTAATAAACTAAGAACACTCAAAGTAAGAGACTATTATGATATTAGTTGATTGATTGGGTTGGGGTGTTGGAATTTATGATGATTTGGATAGTTTTTATAAAAACAAGTTTTGACCAGATTATTAATAATTAACAGTTTAATTATTAAAACGTAACGGATATTTATAATCAATTTAATCAGCAGTTTATTCACATTTAAGATTTGAGTTACAAACATACACATACAGATCTAATTAATTTATACTAGAGAATAAATTATCTCGGTTATGACAACCGGTTGAGACACCGTAGAACAACAAACGGACGCTAGAGTCTGAACACGAACGAGATCCGGGTACAAAACACGGATCGTGGAAGGATTGGCTCAGCTTGCGGCTGAAGAGGCTGACCGGGTGCTCCTTGGTTATGGCTCAAACAGGCAATGACTACACGGTAACGGCGATTGTTTACATGATTGGCAGCCAAAGAAAATTGTGGTATGGAATAATGATTTCTTTCTTTCTGACGTTCACGCCATTTAAAAGGAGATGAATCAATCTTTTAATTTTATCATGATCCTTTTTTTTATTTAAGTACCTCATCGTCCCGATCCATTCCTAATATAAATTAGATCTCATCTAATTGAAATAAATAATTTATAACTAATTATAAATTATAAATCATTCACGTTTTTTTATTTTCGTTGTCTATGGTATAACTTTCACGGGTCTCACCTTGATAGTTATATTAATATTTATGGTGACCGTATATTAAATCCAACAGGGGTTTAATGAAGACTCTTGAGAACTTCATGGACTTTTTACCATAGTGTTAATTTCGTAGCTTTTAATTTAAAGTGATGTTTGAAGCAGTATTGTTTTTGGTTTGGTTTAATAATACAGTTTGCGAATTACGACGGAGAAATATTTGAAAATAGAAAAAACTTTTGTGTTTCATGCTAAAATATGGAAACAGTACTTTTGTGGTCAAGGTTCTAAGTACTTCTAAGATATATATATATTTTTTTAATTTTAGATGAACTTGTTTTTAAACAACAAATAGCAAAACCACCCGACACCACCCTAACAAACAAATTAACCTTCCACCCATCGAATCACTGAAAATGTGACGACTCCCTCCCACCAATCCAGAAAGAAACCCCTTTCACATTAGTTCTTCTAGGCTTCTAGCCAGCCACAGGACCGTCACTCATCTACAAACCAAGCGCCAATGTGGGACTAGCCACTTGGTAGAGGCTTGCCTCTTAGAATGGAAGGTCTTGTGTTCAATCCCAAGCTAAGGTGTATTAGGGATGTAATTTTAGGATTAGGTAAAATTTTTTGTTAAAAAAAAAATCTAAAAACCAAGCCGGCCCATCCTAAGTCAAGCCCACCTTGCAACCTTTGACCAACTGAAAGATTATAATAATAATAAAATATAATATGGAAAGTAAATATGAAGCTGTTACGCATTTAACTTACATGCGTAACCTTTCAAAACTACGTTATTTTGATTGATTAAAATAAAAAGCTGGTTTGTATCATCTTTTTTTCATTCTTCACCATCATTTTGCAAATCATTTAGGTAAAAAAAACACATAATAAACCTTAACCTTATAATCCAAATTAAATTTTTTAGCAAGAATGTGAAGGCAAAAAAATAGAAATCTACTTTTGTATCAATCATGAAGTAAAAGTAGTGAAAAATCAACTTAATTTTTATATTAATTTATTCAAAATAACGTAATTTTAAAAGGTCAGTTAGATGCCTAATAGTATAATAAACTAATTAAAATATATCTCCTAATAAACACTTTTAACACAAAAGTCAAACATAATCTTCAAGATTTTCGTCCAACTTCATGCATTAAACCTGCTTTATATCGGGCCTTAGAAAAGGCGAAGGAAAACAGCAAGCTAATGCGAGCTGGACAAATTTAATAATAACATCTTCATTAACACAGTTTGATCCACCATTATCATCTATAACAACATCATGATGGTATGTATCCGACATCCGATGATCCGATATTGTCTTTTGCTGGCCTAATCTTATAATCACTTAAAAGGTGAGGAATTAAGTGATTAATTAAAATAAATCTTGCTTCAAAGCGAGAGTCAGTTTAAATTTATTTAATTATTTGTTTATTAGAGTCATCGTTAAATAGCAAACAGGAGTCGATTACTTGTTTCTAAGGTTTAGGAGGTTTAGTTTGCAATCTAAATTAGAGATTTAGTATAAGTATAGATTCATGTTTTTTCATTCGTTGTATCTGAACATTACTTTACATGCAATATATATGAGTTTGTTTTTAAGTCACGTGAGCTTCTTTTATCAATTGTAATGATCCATCAATTGATATTAGAGCAGAGATGGGTTCAAGAAGGGTGTATTCTGATTAGCGGCGATTGTAAGGTCCTTGTTACAGTATTATATTCAAAGGGGGTAGCGGTAGGTTGTTGATTGAGGTTGAAATCTACAGGAGACTTGTCATTCCAAATTGTTTGAAAAATAGAAGTACCAACAAGAGAAGCGCAGTAGATCGGGAGTATGGCTAATCCATAAAATCAAGCTTTGGTTAACTTGAAGCAGAACAACACTATGTCTCTTCAATGCCCGATGTTGTCATCAACAAATTACACGGTATGGGCCATGAGGATACGGGTTTTACTGAATGTTCATGATGTGTGGGAGAGGATTGAGCCAGGAATAAATCTAGACGTCAAGAAAAATAATGTTGCAATAGCTCTTTATTCCAAGCTATACCTGAAGAATAGATATTGCAAATAGGGAATCTTCAAACTACAAAAGAGATGTGGGGTGTTTTTAAAACGCGCCATTTAGGTGAGGATAGGATTTGGGAGGCAAGACTCCAACCTCTAATGGAAGAGTTTGATAATCTCAAGATGAAGGATCAATGTGTCATTCATGACTTTACTAACAAGTTATCCGAGTATGCTTCTAGAGCCGCATCACTTGGCTCGGTCATATAAGAAACAAACTTGGTTAAGAAATTTCTTAATGGGTTGCCTAAACATTTTATTCATATGGTGTCATCTATAGAAAACGTTGTTGATTTGAAGACCATCGGCTAGAATGATGTTATGAGCCAGCTTAAAGCTTATAAAGAGAGGATCAAGGATGATGAGATCAAAACCTATCAAAATCAACTTTTATTTGCTAGTTCGAATGGAAAAGTAAAAGAAAAGATGCATGGTGTGAGAATTGTGGTTATGGGATCTCTAATCGAGAAGACTTTGGACGTGGCCGAGATAGAGGTCGGGGGTCCGGGAGAGGTCGATGTGACATCCGGTATTTTCAGGCTATTAACCTAAACTTGAGGTGGTTAAATAACATTTTACAATTTTTTTGAGAGCTCGAGCATATTAACCTAAAAACTGAGGGTTAAAATTTTTTTATGTTAAAGAACGAAATGGTGAGTTCGAAACATTAAAAACTCAAATAATCAAAATGGTATTTTACAAAGCTTTAAGCAACTTGGGGGTGAAAACGTTAAGCCAGAAAATCAAAGGGGGCAAGAATGATATTGCACAAAAATTTTATAATGTTAGAGGCTAAATTATAAAAGGATAAAAGTTAAGGGGGTGAAATGCAAAAGTCGATAGCACAATGACCACCAACACGTTTTATAAGAGTTTATATGATATAATAATAATAGGAAGACCGAGAGAGATGCACCTATACTTCCTACTTGCATTAGAATGAATGACACGTATTCACATTAGAGAAGAGTAATGCTAAAAAGGAGATTTTGTTAGCAATTATATTGTAATTGTATCTTTGTGTATTTAGAATAGATATATCAGATATATTACGTACCTTATAGGTGATCTAGTTTCCTTTATGGATATAGCTCTTGTATATACTTATTGGGGTGATTGAATGAATATACGACAAATTTGATAGTTTACATGGTATCAGAGCCTACTTGGCGTCACTCCTATAACCACCGCCACCGCCGGTCCGACCTTCTGCACTTCTTCGGTGCTAGTCGGACACTTCTTCTTGCTATGTGTTTCCATCTAGATGGCTGACAAGGAAGAAATCAATCATACATCTCTTCATTCGGTATACACCGTGAGCAACATTCAACAAAATATCCGTACCCTCAACGGAGAGAAAGTTTCGTACTCATCATGGGTTAGTCTATTTCATCTTCATGCTACTGCCTATCGTCCTTTGGCATATTGATGGTTCGCCGGCACCTGTGCCGACCGATCCGACATTTGCTACTTGGAAAGAAATTGATGATGTGGTTCTCCAATGGATCTACGAGACTCTTAATGATGATTACCTTGGTCGCGTTCTTACTTCGGAATCGACTACATAAGAGGCTTGGACTCGCCTTAAGAACATCTTCCTCAACAACAAAGGTTCACGTGATGCTGCCCTTGAGTAAGAATTTGAAAATTTATCTCTTGCATCTATGCCCTCTTTTGAATCATATTTTCAACGACTTAAAGAACTTTCTGACAAACTTGGTGCCGTGGATTCTAAGGTTAGTGAGCAACGAATGGTTCTTAAATTGGCTCGGGGATTACCCCTTGAATATGATGTTGTGGGGGCTTACATAAATAAAACATTGCCATCATTGGATACTGCATGCAACATGCTTCTACTTGAACGCGATCGTCAATCTGCTAGAGAACACACTACCCTGAATCCAGCTGTTGCTGCCACCATCGACTCCCCATAACACCGCCTTATCGTGACAATCGGCATAGGCCGGCCTAAAACCGTCGCAATAATACAGGTCGTGGCCGTGGGAATGGGGTCCGACCCACTCAACCACAGCAGCCCAATACGCGGTACAACCAACAACAGCAATCGGTCTGGCCAAATCCGAGGAACGCTACAGCCCATCCTTCTGTATATCCCTTTTATGGGTACCCCTACTAGGCTCCCCCTCTCTGCTCGTTTCCAACTCAGAGCCCATGGTCCGGCCCGTAGCAACCACCTGCTCCACAGCCCTCTCGGCAGGATAATAGGCCGAATTCGGCCATTGGTGGACAACCCACTAGTTCGTTTGCTCAGGCCCACTTGACCGACTCTAATGCGTTTGAGCCCACTCAACTTGTTGATGCTTTTCAAGCCTTGACAACAAATACGATTGATGATCAATGTTATATGGATACGAGTGCCTCTACACATTTCACTGCTGATCAAGGTAAACTCTCTGACCTATCTTCGTATTCTCCCATAGTGCCAGTATTAGTTGGTAATGGCAATCGTATTCCAGTTCTTGGATCACGAAAATCTACTTTACCCACTACCACCAAACCTCTTAATCTTAACATTGTCCTTTACAACCCCAACTTTATTAAAAATCTTGTTTCGGTTTGTAAATTTTCTACTGACAATTGGGTCTTTGTTGAATTTGATCCTTTTGGTTTTTCTGTGAAGGATTACAAGGATTGTATGCTCCTGAGCAGCCACAATAGCTCAAGAACCCTTTACCCCGTGACTAAAGATGAACATGCTTCTGCTTTTACTACTTTGGATTCTTCACACTTCTGGCATGGCCGACTCGGACACCCGGGTCGTCCCATTATAGATTTTCTGTCGTCTAATAAACTCATTGCATGTAATAAACTTAAATATACTTTTATTTGTCATGCTTGTCAATTGTTAAAACATAAACGGTTACATTTTGTTGATTCAAGTACGCGTACCTTTATACCATTTGCAATTATTCATTGTGATATGTGGACGTCACCCGACCATAGTTCCGTTGGTTACAAATATTACATGATTTTACACAATATACATGGGTTTACCCCTTAAAATTCAAATCTGAAACATTTACAATATTCACCCATTTTCATGCGTTTGTTAAAACTCAATTTCATGTATCAATTCAAGCGTTTCAATGCGACATGAGAGGCGAGTTTTATAATCACAACTTTCGTAATTTTGCTACTCAAAATGGCATGGATTTTCGTTTCTCTTGCCCACATACCTCCCAACAAAACAGAAAACCCGAACGCATGATCCGTCACATTAACGAAATCATGCTCACCCTCCTTACGCGAGCCTCTCTTCCTTCTATATTTTGGGTTAAAGCCCTACACACCGCATGCTACCTACACCATATCTTACTCACTCCTCTTCTTAAAAACCAAACACCCACCACAATTATATACCGTCACCAACCATCTTATTCCCACCTTCGTGACTTTGGATGTGCTTGCTACCCGAACATGACTGCCACTTGCCCTCATAAGCTGGACACGAGTTCCACACTTTGTGTGTTTCTCGGTTATCCTGCCAATTTCCGAGGCTACCGGTTCCTCGATATCTCCTCCGGTAAGGTTATTTTTTTCACCATGTCATCTTCGATGAAACTCGTTTTCCCTTCTCTTCTGACACTCAACCACCCGCTGACCATTTCTTCCTTGAAACTCCTTTTCCTTTCGACAACCAGCCACCTCCTCCTACTCCGGCCCAACATACACCCACCACTCCTCCCTCAAGCCCCACTGCTCCAGCCCATCCTGTTTCTGCCACTCCAGCCCCAACTAATTCCCAGCCGATCGCTACCCCAACCCCTTCAACCACCACCCATTCAACCCCAACTCTCAACCAGCCCACCTCACCGGCCCATGACCAATCTCCACCGGCCCAACCCTCAACCCTGCTACCTCCAACATCCCACCACCACCCCCACTTCCTACTCATCCAATGGTCACTCGTGCATGTAACGGTATCACCAAACCACGGAAAATTCTCAATCTATCCACCATTTCATCCCCTATCATTTCACCTCTTCCTAAATCCCACCTGTCGGCTCTTACTAACCCAAATTGGAATACAACCATGGCTAAGGAATACAAAGCTCTATTGGATAACAATACGTGGGATTTGGTTCCGAGGCCGGTGAATGCCCCGATTATTAGATGTATGTTGTTATTTAAACATAAATTTCACGCTAATGGCACTCTAGAATGGTATAAAGCGCGACTTCTAGTTAATGGTAAAAGTCAAACTATCGGCGTTGATTGTGATGAAATGTTTAGTCCTGTGGTGAAACCAACTACCATTCGGACTGTCCTCAGCCTTGCGGTTTCTCGCTCTTGGCCCGTACACCAACTTGACGTAAAAAAGGCCTTTTTACACAGTGATTTAAAAGAAACAGTTTTTATGCACCAGCCACTCGGTTTTTTAAATCAGGATAATCCACACTTTGTTTGCAGGTTAAACAAGTCTCTCTATGGATTAAAGCAAGCCCCGAGGGCGTGGTACCACCGTTTTGCGACATTTATTACTAAGTGTGGGTTTAAAAGCATCATTTGTGATACTTCTCTGTTCATTTATAAGTGTGACAACCAGATGGCATACTTATTGCTCTACGTAGACGATATCATTTTAACCGCATCAACGCATGCTCTTCTCCAACAGGTTATTGCTCGCCTATCAAAGGAATTTGCTATGACTGATCTCGGGTCTCTTCATCATTTTCTCGGCATCAAAGTTGACAAACAAGCTAATGGATTGTTTCTTTCTCAGTCTTCTTATGCCACAGATATCCTTAAGCAAGCAAACATGTTCGATTGCAAGCCATGCCATACCTCGGTCGACGTCGGGTCCAAGCTTAGTGCCAATACCGGCTCTCACTGATGGTATTTTGTACCGAAGCCTTGCTGGTGCTCTTCAATACCTCACAATTACTCGGCTTGATATTTCTTATGCGGTTCAGCAAGCTTGCTTATTTATGCACGATCCACAGGAACTGCATCTACAGTTTCTCAAACGTATCCTACGGTATGTTAAAGGCACTTTACTTTTTGGTCTTCATATCTCTCACCTTCCACATCTACGAAACTCACTGCTTACTCACATGCGGATTAGGGGGTGCCCTAACTCCCGACGGTCAACTTCGGGATTTTGTGTTTTCTTGGGACACAATCTTATCTCTTGGAGCTCTAAACGACAAGCCACGATATCTCGCTCTAGTGCCGAAACTGAATATCACGATGTTGCAAATGCAGTCGCTAAAACAAGTTGGATTCGCATTCTTTTGCTTGAATCGGGTACGCCTACACGTCAAGCTACTATAGTGTACTGTGATAATATATATGTATCTCTTTTAAAATTCAATACAACCTCAACGCACGAAATATGTTGAGTTGGATATATATTTTGTTCGTGACATAGTTCGGGCTGGAGAAGTTCGTCTTTTACATGTCCCAACTGATTACCAATACGCTGACGTATTTACTAAAGGCATATCAAAGCAACTATTTACTAAATTCAGACCCAGTTTGTGCCTTTGTCCGGCTACGGTTCAAACTGAGGGGGCCTGTTAGCGATTATAATGTAATTGTATCTTTGTATATTTAGAATAGATATATTAGATATATTACGTACCTTTATCTGGTTTCCTTATGGATATATCTCTTGTATATACTTATTGAGATGAATGAATGAATATACGACAAATTTGATAGTTTACAGATTTAGCTTAAAAAGTGTAGGAAGCCACTATGAGATGTCACATACAGGGGTGGACCTATAGCTTATTGATGGGTTCAGCTGACCCCATGAAATTGTAAGATTACGATTGAATGAAGAAATAGTTGAAATAAAATTTAACAATTAGATCTATGTAATAACAGCCGCTTTAAGAAGAAGAAAGAAAAAAAAGAAAAATAAATGAGAAAAGTTTTGAGTGGTTCAAGAAGAATAGAAAATGACAAAAAACTTGTCAGAGTGTATATTCACAATATAAAATTTATTTTTTTGAACAAATTTTAAAATTGAAAGATTTATTTTTGCTGACCGGAAAAAAACTAGTATTTATTTTCATATTACTTTGTATTTGTTTTCACCGGTCACTAATTTTATGCAACATCTATTTAAGTTTTATCAATCTTATTACTATTATATGTGTACTGTATTTTCAAAACAACTAGATATGCATGTATTGTATTATATATTTATATCTTGGCCGTCTTAAAAAAAAACTATATTTTTTTGTAATAGGTTATTTTATATAATATTCTTTTATACTAGATTCTTTTATACTAGATTTTTTTAAATTTAAAAAAAGTATATCACTATGGTACTTAAATTAAACAGAAAAAAACGTTGGTTTTTATGGTGCAATTTTTATATAAAAAATATATTATCGTATGAAAAAGTTATGATTGTTTAAAACAAGGTGAGGGAAAAAGTTTAAAAAGTCAACAAGTGTGTTTTCATGGTTACCGTTTTCCTTCTTTATGTATTTACATTTGAATTTACTTGAATCTTAACCGTTGATTAATAAAATGAATGATTAAAATTTGTTCTTATAGTTTTTAGACAAAATAGTGTTTTTAGTGGATCCAACCTCTATACCTAATATCACACGATATACAATTTATTTCTACTTTTATTACTTTTATACTTCATTTAACACAAAACTCAGTAAATACTTAACAACTAATCTTTTTTAACAACAACGTAGAACAATTAAACTTACTCAACTAAATTTTACAAACCAAAACATTATGATATCTAATAAAAGTTTTTAAAAGTCAAGCTTATTAGTTTGTTTTTTGAAAGGCAGAAAATATTATAAAAAAGAAAAATAACCGACTAAGACAGTTGGCCCAAAGAAATTATATCAGCAGGAGAGGTTTTTAATCAACTCATCCCAACGAAAATTCATTTTTCTATTCTTACTAGCAAACCACAAGCACGAATAATCCAACCTTTAAACAATCAATCTTTATTTTGTTGTAATTTATGAGTAAACTGTAATTTAAGTCCATGTGCTTTGATTTGTGATTTGATTGCACTGGCACCTTGAGTCCCCACTTTGAGTACTCACCTTGAGAAATTTACAACCTGAGTCTATGTGGTACCGATTTTTGCAAATCGAGTCCGTACCATCAAAATTTATCAACTTTTTGTTAGATTTTTTTCTAAATGATAATTATGCTTCACTCTCTCTCACAAATCCACACCCTTTCACCCGCCATCTTCATCTTGTTCACCCGCCATTGAAATTAAGCCACGATTGTGTTAGATCATTCTAAACTAAAAGAAGCAAAACATGTCAATAAGTATTATTAATCTGTAATTCTGTATCATCATAATACAAGAGATTAACAGCTTCAAAAACTTGTTTTTACACTAGAAATAGATATGAATTAAGGAACTGTCCAATTAAAATCAATAAATTCAAGCAAGAACTCAGAAGGATTTGTGGGTATATCAACAGTTGTGATCGACGTCAACAAAGATGATTGACATCGCCGGTCGGAGCACGATGATTACCACTTTTAGATAAAAAAAAACCTATCAAAACCTCCGGAATAACGCCTCCGCTACCGCCTCCCACCGCCCCGACATCCCAACCAGATTCTTCACCATCTATTTCTTCAACAAATCTAGATCCTCCAAGCTCTAATCTTTCTCTTCCACCATGATCACTTTGTCATCAATATAATATCGATCGAATCAAATATTAGATGCGACAAAATTTATACTTAGATCAAACGTTGATCGATTCAAATTTATACACTTACATATTTTATATTTCATCTTGCATTTGTAACTCCTCCAATCACTGATTTTAGTTTCGGTGAAAGGTGACACATGCTTTCAAAGAAGAGAAAGTGATGCTGAAACTATTGAAGCAGAAGATGCATGATTTTGCTCAAGAACGTGATTGGGAGCAATATCATATCATAAGAAATCTGCTATTGGCTATGGTAATTCACTCTTCAATCTAATTTCATAGGGTTTGGGTTGGAGCGCCGGACCGACACCAATACTGATGTCGCTGACGGTGAGTGAGGAAGGAGAAGCGATTTCTCATTCGGCTTCGTCTCCGGCGTGTGGGAGGTGAATCTCTCGATCTGGGTATTTTTATAACTAAACATTTTACAAGTTAGTCTGGTGAAAATTGTTGGACTTTACAGAAAATGAAAACGAATTCGATTTATCTTGGAAAAACTGGGAGTCGCAATTAACTTCCAGATCAAACAATTTGATGGTTCATTCCAAATTTTTGATCGGATAAAACTCAATTGTATAATTGAAGAACAAGTAAGAATTTGAGAGTGATTTCGAATGAACCAGGGGATTTTTCTTGAATGAATGAGAAAACGTCTTATCTGGAATTGCAAAAACTGCCCTAAGGCAGTTTCAAATTGCATTTTGAGATTTGGCAAAATTCGCCCCTGAACTTCCAGAACTTTATGTTGCAAGGTGCACTACCCATTGGAACCCGACAGGGGATTCCACCCCTTGGACCTCGCTACTAGGGGCTTCCTCTCTCAGACCCTCGCTTAAACACAATAGACTCAAACAAGTGTGTACCCTGCACCCGACTTATTTAATTACTATCATGTCTTATTCGACAAACCAAGTTAACCCAATCTGAAAAATGTGTATACAATAAATTTGATGAGTCTGGTAAAGGAGTCATAATTTGTTTGTATATGGATGACATGTTGATCTTTGGTACATCCCAAGATCAAGTTGATAAAACAAAACAAATTTTGTCATCTAAGTTTTTCATGAAAGATAAGATAGAAACAAATGTTGTTCTTGGAATAAGAATCAAGAGAGAGAACAATGGGATTATTATTTATCAATCTCATTATATTGAGAAGGTATTGAAAAAGTTTAATTTTCTGAATTGTTCTCTAGTTAGCACTTCTAAGGATTCAAGTGTTACACTATTGCCTAATAAAGGTAATGTGGTTCCCCAACTTGAGCATTCAAGGGTGGTTGGCTCTATCATGTATGCCATGATTAGAACAAGGCCTGATATAACCTTGCTGTTGAAAACGAAGTAGACTTACTAGCAATCCTGGTACGCCTCATTTGCAAGATATAAACCGAGTGCTTAGGTATTTGAAAGGAACCATGAATTATGGTTTGAACTATTATGGATTTCCTTCTATTTTAGAAGGATACACTGATGCAAGTTGGATCACTAATATGGAAGATCATTCTTCAACTAGTGGATTGTTATTTCTCCTTGGGGGAGGTGTCATTAGTTGGGCTTCAAAGAAACAAACATGCATTACTAATTCAACTATGGAGTCTAAGTTTGTAGCATTAGCAGTAGTTGGTAAAGGAGTTGAATGGCTAAGAAACTAGATTTAGGTGATCGAGATTAATGTCTGATTTGGGGTTTCTACAAGAGAGGCGTATATTTCATTTGACCCAATGATCTAACAGATATACATGTGTCAAGCGATTTCACAAATTTACAAAAGGGACTCAAATCGCGACAAACAAGGGTAGACTAGTTTTCAACAAACTCCGTTAACAGAAAGTTGAGTTCTGTTAGCTTCAGGTACTCGATTTGCTGAAATCGGATACCAGACTCAAGTTGCAAATTTTGCGAGGTGAGGACTAAAGGTGCAGCACGGTCAAACCACATGGACTCAAATTGCACTTTATTCTTTTCAAAATGTATCATTCTATAATTTATGTATAATATAAAGGTTATAATTTGTAATCTAGTTATTTTTTCTAACGACAAAATGTTTCCACTTCCTAATCGACTCTTAGGTGGGGTTGGGTCCAAGTGACAAAACCACTAAGAGCTAAGGTGTTTCTTCTCTTAAAGTCAAGCGTTCTAACCCCGCCAAAGGTATATTAGGTATGAAAATTTTGTTTTTCAAAAAAGAAACTAAAGCTATTATGCTCCTAAATTACACCAAATACTTTGCCGTCAACCATTAACCATTCCTGTAAAAAAAATAAGCATGTATTAGGTGGGTTGCTATCATATTAACTATAATTTAATCAAATAAAAAAACAAGAGTAAATTTTAATTGACATGCATGTGCTTTACTTACTATCATATTATACTATCATATTATCTATAATTTAATCGAATAAAAAAACAAGAGTAAATTGTAATTGGCATGCATGTGCTTTACTTAGAATATCAGGTTGCGTCCCTGCTGCCAAAATTTTGACCTTAGAGTCCTTGCGGTTTCAGTTTCATCCTTTGCGCCTACGTGAGTAACGACGTTTTTTTATGAAGGATGCGTCTCATATTGAGGGGGAAGAAAATAATGGAGAAATTACCTTTATACTTCTTAATATAACTTCTCTAGTTTAAGTTCTAACGAAAAAGGTGACGTCTAAAGGATCAAAATTTTGCCACTAGAACACAACTTAATATTCTGAGTAAAGCGTAGAGAGACAAAGTAATGTTTAAAGAGAAACAATTTAATCATTAAATCAAAAACCTTTTTTTTCTCTTTCCCCTTTTTATTTCGATGTTCAATGTATCAATGGCAAGGCTTCGGTCCAAACATAACTTATTCCAAATCGAAAACTCATCAATCTGAGAGATGGCGTCGGCGATTGTGAGATCTACTCTTCGAAAGGCTCTCCGAAGTGGAGCGCGCGTGAATCCAGCTTCCAGCAGATCATTCTCCGCCGGTGCATCGGCTGAAGAAGAAGCTCGTAAGCTCGTTTTTCTCTTCAAGTAGCAACAACAGTTTCTACGCTATCATTTTTCTTAATCATCTGTCAATTTTGTAAGATTTAGATCTCATGAGACTTAGTTGTTGCCTAATCGTATTGTATTCCGATCAGAACGATGTCCGATTGTCAGATTTTGGGCCTCACTTATATCAATTCTGCATTTTTAGGGTTTCAATTTGTTAGAACACTTGAATCGGATACGTGTGTGTGTGTTTCCGGTATTTCATAAATTGATTTTAATCTGTTCTGTTTGATAATCGGAATAACATACATTATGTTGTGGTAGCTAATAGATTTGCTTGTGTGTGTATACAGGTGAGGCAGCGAAATGGGAGAAAATTACTTATGTAGGAATTGTTGCTTGCTCGATTCTTGCATTTGTTAATTTATCAAAGGGTCATCCTCATTTTGAAGAACCCCCTGTAAGCTTGAATCTTTGTTTGTTATTACTGTTGGTTATATATATGTTGAAAACATAACCAAATTTACGCGAATTGCATAATACACTTGTGCATAAGGCTTTCTAAATGGGAGAGAACAAAAGAGTGAGGTAAATGATTACATAACCACCTATGCGTCTCTTTTTTATAAACAATCAGTTCTCGTAGTTCTCTGCTTAAAATTGGTATTATTAAAAGCCTCGTTATTGTAATCTGATTTTAACTGGTAAGTGGTTGTATTGCAAAACAAGATGCAACTAGTTATCGTTTACCATATAACACTAATTTCATTTCAATATTATCGCCTTGATTTATTTGTTATTATTAAGGTCATATTTACTGTCTATGTTTGTAGGCGTATCCATACTTGCACATTCGGAACAAGGAGTTTCCATGGGGTAAGTTTTTTGTAACCTAACTTCGGCTAAATGATGTTGTACTCAACTACATTCTTAACATGCTTTAGTAAAATCTTTGTTAATAAGTCTTCTTGTTTTGTATGAATCTTATGTAATTTTCTTGGTTATTTCGTTTCCTGTTTTCTGTTATTATAATTATACATAAGACCTATGCATATATTTGGTTTTCACTTGTATTTTAGAAGTTAATTGACAGGATTTCGATGTAGTTTTATAATTGGTGAAAACCTAAACGTGAATAATAGCTATTTTGATATCTCATTGACTTGTGTATCATATATGCATTTAAAATTACACTTGTATTTTTCTTATTTTCTATGATATTCTGATGGCATTTCATAAGATTTTTAGGTTTTTGTAAAATATTTTGACATTATTAATCTTTACTTTCAGGACCTGATGGCCTCTTTGAAGTTAAGGAACACCATTGACATGTTGAGGGCATTTATAATGATGATCATGTTTTGTTTTAATGTTGTTATTCAGATTGCATTCTTGTTAAGGTTGGTACTTTGCAAGGGATTGTTTTTTGTTTTTCTTTGCTTTTCACAGGCAAATAAGTGTTTGTGAATACTAATTGTTTCAATAATGATAACTCATTCATGTACTGAATGATTAATTTCAAATCATAATGCATTAATGCTTGATTTTTTTTTTGTCTTAATAATTATCAACAAATGACCATAGAATGAGTGCTAAAGTTCCAATACATTAATTGTTAATGCAGAAAATAATTGTGTTTGAGGTTTTGCTTATATGTTTAAAAAACAAGTTTTGTGGTTACGTCTGATTGGTTAGGTCATTGTCTTTACCCCCCTGGCATTTTAACCATTTTTTGCACAAGAAATAATGTCTGTTTTTACTTCTAATGCAGTAATCATATTATGTGCTACATGAAAACTGAATTATTTTAGCTACAAAAAGCTTCAAATTTCAAATAAAGTAATCAGTTTTAAACTTCTTCATGCATATAGAATCTATTTGTGAATTTTAGATATTCAATAGTTGGAAATCTAAATATAAATGAAGGGAACAAATAGGGGTTATTCGTCTTCTTAGTTTTCGACACAAGAAAAGGATTTTTCACACCCTTTTCTTGTGTCGAAATAATAATGATTCTTTATACTGTTGGTCAAACATTCCTAGTTTTCATTTCGATTTTTTACAGACGTATCAGAACGTTTTTTAGAGTTATTACGTATTTTATTTCTGATTCTATTTATATTATCTTACCATAATAAGAATTAATCATTACGTATACTATAAATATAAAAAGTGGTGGACAAACAAAAGAGGGGGGGGGGGAAATTTGTTGAGTAAATAGAACTTCTTCAATGAACTTATAAAAAAATATTCTAGTTATTAAGAACTCAACGGGACCTTCTCCCTCAAATCAGACAAACAAAGAAGGGAATCCGTTGAGTTCTTACGCTTTCATGTATACAACTCAATTCATCCGATTACTACAGGGATGAACCCAATCCGGAATATGAACCATAAAAAAAAACGCCTACTAAACCGATCACAAGAATACCAGCTACAGTACCTATTATCCAAAGAGGAATTCTTCCAGTAGTATCGGCCATTTACGCCACTTCCCTCCACATTTCATCAAGTGGTCATGCTAGAGACATAAACAGTCATGGATAATTATGAGATGAGATCCTTCCGAATGGGCTAAGAGAGATAATACCTAGAATGATTAGTCTATTATTTTAGTTCTCTCTCGTTTTCTTAATTGAAGAAATAATTGGAAAATAAAACAGCAAGTACAAAAATGAGTAATAACCCCCAGTAGAGGCTGGTACGATTCAATTCAACATTTTGTTCGTTTGGGTTTGATTGTGTCGTAGCTCTATAATTCGGATTAGGTTTATCGTTGTATGAACTGCATTGCTGATATTGACCCCAAAAAAGAAACGGTAGGTACAGCTAGGCCGTGAACAGCCAACCATCGCACTGTAAAAATTGGATAGGTTCGATCTATGGTCATTGAGGCCTCCTAAAAAGATCTACTAAATTCATCGAGTTGTTCCAAAGAATCAAAACGGCCGGTGATTAATGGAATTCCTTGTCGGCTCTCTGTGAAATACTCGTTTGGCCGAGGGCTTCCAAACACATCGTAAGCTAAACCAGTGCTGACGAATAACCAACCCGCAATGAATAGGGAAGGTATAGTAATGCTATGAATGACCCAGTAGCGAATACTGGTAATAATATCAGCAAAAGAACGTTCTCCTGTGCTTCCAGACATGCTGAGCTCCACATATTCTTGTACAGTCAAAAGGGGATCGATTCCGTAAAAGATTGGATCAGTAAATGTAAATTCACTGAAAAAATCTTTGTGAGATCGTCAATATTGTACCGAGGGCGTCTTTAGAGTATACCGAATCAGTATAGCTATCCTTCTTCTGACACAGCAATGCACTTTCAATCAGTATTGGAAAGAGGTGCTAAAAAATTTCTTGATTCCTTTACTTGTTGTTTGTCGATGTAAAATAATGTCCCATTCAATAGAAAATGATTGAATTGAAAATACTAAATTTCTATACTAAATTTCTCGCCATTATGAGTTTAGGGCTATAAACTAAGGATCAGGTAAAATTTGAATCTGATAAGTTAGTTTCTAATAATTCATGAAATTTATTAGAATATTACCGCAATTGTAAGTAGCTTTGAGATCTATAAATCTTTGTTATTCATAGTTGTATAAGCGCTTTTTGTTGGAATCTTTTTTTTATCTTTAAGGAATTGGTTAGT
This sequence comes from Stevia rebaudiana, assembly GCA_009936405.2. NCBI lineage: Eukaryota > Viridiplantae > Streptophyta > Magnoliopsida > Asterales > Asteraceae > Stevia > Stevia rebaudiana. The sequence goes on from WOUH02000009.1 coordinate 6,154,320, forward strand.
CGTCCAGTAACAAGTACTAATAGGAAATTTTATTCGATAAACGAAAAAGAACAACGAATTAAATAATTGGAATCACTAATGCATGCATTGTTGTATTAGATCGAAATCTGAAGGTTCTTTATTGACCTAACTACAAAGAGGTGAATTTCTATAATAAGGAAAGATAAAAAATAGAACTTCTAAAGCAAAAAGATAATAGAAATGACTAGTCTTAGAATATAGTTGAAACAAAGCACCTATTTTTTTTCAAGTGATCGTGTGATAACTTTTTGTTCTCATTCATTCAAGATATTTATATGAGTGAACCTATTACAGAATCTAATTTGTTAAAATGAAAGTAAAAGTTTTATAAGATTACTGTTCGCTCTAAAAGATAAAATAGATTCGATACAAAAAAAATCATAAAAATAGGAATAATTTTCTAATTTGATTCCATAATGATTCGAAAAGAGTTTCATTTTAAAACGAAATTACACGACCCGATTCTTATTATTCGTTTATAAGTTGAGTTGAAAAATGATCCAAGAATGCATTCGCTGATTGCAAACGCGGTATGCGTAGATGTTACAGATGATTAATCAATTTCTTTTTAGAAAGTTGTGACTTTATCCTTGTTAGTTCTGTCTATAATGATATCTGAATCAAAAACTTTCAATTGGTATTTTTTTTTGTAAAAAAGGAAACTCAGGTAAGTGCTTTTTTATAAACATATGTATAAAAAGAACATATTTCATTTAGCTCCTTGATGCCTATCATAACTAGTTATTTCGGTTTTCTACTAACGGC
>WOUH02000009.1:6155205-6172808 GCA_009936405.2 Stevia rebaudiana
GTAAATTTTAGTTATAAAACCAAGTTGAAATAGACGTAACTAATAATATTCACTCAATTTAAATTAAACTTAAGTCCATTCTATATTTTAATACGATTAACAAACCCACAATTAACCTATTCATTATTAATTTTATTAAATTAGAGCAAACTCATTGCTAGATCATAATGTTTTTGTATATAAAATTTAGTTTGTTCTGTTTCTTTATCTTGACTCGACCTGATTCAACCTAACCGGCTCGTTCAAAAAATAAAAAAATTACTATATAATAATACTCAAACGACCGTAAAAGATTTTCGACCCCCATGAAAAAATTTTCTGGGTTCGTCACTGGACGTATCAGAACGTTTTTTAGAGTTATTACGTATTTTATTTTTGATTCTATTTATATTATCTTATCATAATAAGAATTAATCATTACGTATACTATAAATATAAAAAGTGCCTAGCTAAACCACCAAGAGCGGATAAGGCTAGCGGGGTGTCAGCACCCACTCATGGGCAAAAGCATGTTTGTGAATTTTAGATATTCAATAGTTGGAAATCTAACACTATGGTTATATAGGCGTGGCAGTTTTTACGAAAACACAATAGAAAAATAGTCAGGTTTTAAGATTTCTTAGGGTTATTAGTTTAGTTAACGACTGTAGTTTTGGGTTAAAATATGTAACTTGTTTAATAAAGTGGTGTTCTTGTCATACTAAAATTAAACAGTTCAACATGTATAATATTAGAATACAAATTTTAAAAATGTATAATTTGCATGTGCCCTGCCTACCTGTTTAGCATGATTACAACTTTAATTCGGTCTATATAAAACACATCAATCCGTTTTGATTTCCCTGCCTGTTTGACACGTTCAGAACTAAGGGTTAAATGGTCATGTTTATTTTACGTGGTTCTAACTATGACAAATTACAATTAACATCTTTCACAATGAATAATTTGTGAGGCGTGTTGAGCTGCCAACCCGATTGATTATGATTATGCAAAAAGAATTACACATTGCACTATGATGTTCCACTAGTTCAAAACTGGATGAAAACCGTAAAATTAGAATTGGGAATTAAATTAAAGTAATAGTAATAAGAGTCTACTTTGGTTATTTCAACATCTTTTAAATTTGACTCATTTTCTTCTCAAATCTCAGTATTCTGATTATTCTCCACAACTATAACTTGGTTGTGCTTATTACTCTTATTTTCATCTACTTTTCCTTCGATTTCTTCACTATATTCTTTACCATCTCATTCTCTCCATCTTCCTCATTTTCTCCACACTCGTGATTTTCAACATCTTTTGAGCCTTCGTTTTCATTGTTTTGTTCATCAAACCGAATGTAACCAAATCTTTCAGTTTAAAAAACAAACCGAGTGCGAGCAAGTGCACGTCGGTACGATTTGGCTTATGAAAAACCCTATTTGAGGGACGAGATTTTACAACTTTATATCTTGGAGGTTAAATTGAAATAATTGGTATATTTGGTGTTTTGTTTTATTCACCAATGTTTAACGGGTCTTAACGTGCCGCGTGCAATATCTTTCATCCGTGAGTCTACACCGTCATCAGGTCTGTAACCCTAACTTATACCATTTCATCCTCTTCATTCCAAACGATTTTGCAGAACCATAGCTACCGGAAAATGGCCTCCAGGATCGTCGCAGCCACCGTCCGTCGATTATTATCCCCTAAAACAGTCACACACATCCGCCCTTTGTCCACCGCCGCAGCCGCCATTGCAGAACCCTCCGATGATACCGCCGGAATCTCAATGAAAGGGGTAAAGATCTCCGGCAGACCACTCTATCTTGATATGCAAGCCACCTCCCCCGTCGACCCCAGAGTACTCGACGCTATGCTCCCATATTTCGTCTCCCAATACGGAAACCCTCACTCACGTACTCACCTCTACGGTTGGGAATCCGACGAAGCGGTGGAAACTGCACGATCTCAAGTCGCCGGTCTCATCAACGCATCTCCGAAAGAAATCGTATTCACCTCCGGCGCTACTGAGTGTAACAACATCTCCGTCAAAGGCGTGATGCACTTCTACAAGGAGAAGAAGAAGCACGTAATCACAACTCAAACAGAGCATAAATGCGTTCTCGATTCATGCCGTCACTTACAGCAAGAAGGTTTTGAAATCACATATCTTCCAGTAAAATCCGATGGTTTGATTGATCTAAACGAGCTCCGATCTTCAATTCGAACCGACACAGGGCTCGTATCAGTTATGGCGGTTAACAACGAGATTGGGGTTATCCAACCTATGGAAGAAATCGGGCAAATCTGCAAGGAATTCAACATCCCATTTCATACAGATGCTGCACAAGCATTAGGAAAGATCCCAATTGACGTAAACAAATGGAATGTGAGCTTGATGTCATTAAGTGGTCATAAAGTTTACGGACCGAAAGGCGTTGGGGCTTTGTACATGAGGCGTAGACCTCGGATCCGAGTCGAACCACAAATGAACGGTGGCGGTCAAGAAAGAGGGATCAGAAGCGGGACGGTCCCGACACCATTGGTGGTCGGGATGGGTGCTGCGTGTGAACTTGCAATGAAAGAGATGAAGTATGATGAACAACGGGTTACAAAGCTGAAAGACCGGTTGCTAAACGGGATCAGATCTAAGCTTGATGGTGTAGTGGTTAATGGGAGTGTTGAGAACCGGTACGCGGGTAATATGAACCTGTCGTTCGCGTATGTTGAAGGTGAGAGTTTGTTGATGGGGTTGAAAGAGGTCGCGGTGTCGAGTGGGAGCGCGTGTACGAGTGCTAGTTTGGAGCCGTCTTATGTGCTGCGCGCGTTGGGTGTGGATGAAGATATGGCGCATACTTCGATTAGGTTCGGGATTGGGAGGTTTACTACCGAAGAGGAGATAGATAAAGCGGTTGAATTGACGGTTAATCAAGTTGAGAAGTTGAGAGAAATGAGCCCGCTTTATGAAATGGTTAAAGAAGGAATTGATATCAAGAGTATACAATGGTCTCAACACTGAAGATTAAAGTGGAGTTATACTAACAAACATGGTATTATTATTATACCTTGATAGACTGCTAGTTTGCTAAAGATTTGAGATTGTTTTGCATATGTTTTGAAACTCATTGTGTGTTTGGTTTGTTGTGTTTATAGTTGGCATTTTGAAGAAATGATGATCAAATGGATGAACGAAGTTGTTAAACCTAGAAATGCCAACACAAACATGTTGTATCGGGTTCTGGTAAGGATCTGTATACGCAGAAAGTTGTTTTATTTTGTGATAAAAACGTGTCGAGAAGAGAAATAAGTCTATTGATCCAGATGTTATTACTTTGTGGGTTTACTGTTTTTTATTAATATAGTTGTAATTCGGGTATTCTTTTTGTTCGTTTTCCAAACGACAACGCTAAATAAATAGGGATTAAATTGTAATACTCTTGCGATGTCACCTATAAAATCCGTAGGTGATAAAAGTTGGTTAAAATTAGTCAAGATTTGTTAAAATGTGTCCAAAATGTGTCTAATCTAATTAAATCCATTAATCCTGATTAATTGCTAGTTAGTACCTTGTTATCCGACTAACTAATGCCTAACGATTTCTAGAATGGATGGGTATTATAGGGTTGTCAATATTTTCTAAAATGGTTGGGTATTATAGGGTTGTCAATATTGTAGCTAAAACGAGTTTGGATTTGTAAGAGTTGATGTTTCATATGGGTATTATAGGGTTGCCAATATTGTAGTTTAGAGTTTATACATTTTGGCTACTAACAAATAGATGTTTAAGATTCTTGACTATCTTTTAAAAGGTTCATCAAGTTGTTATTTTATATCATCAACCTAGAAAATTGCTTCATTTTATAAACCTTGGTTCCCCACTTGATTGTAATGCTCGAAAAACATTGATTTGCACTTTAGAAAAAAAAAAGAGGAAAAATAAATGTGATGTGTATTTTATGGTTCAATAAATTCTACGGCAAGGACAATTATGGTTGGTTATTTTAAAATTGAAACAAAACCTAAAAGTGAATGTATTTATCAAATGAAAGCAATACCTTATCCATATGAGTGAATGAAATTGAATGAAAGCAGACTCCCTAGTTTGAAATTTGTATGAGAAGTTTATGTTGTAGGTTATTGGAGAAATAAAATTTAACAGTAACTTTTTGAGGTTAAATAAGTTACACAAGTTCGATACGTTTTACAACTTTTCAACCAGGTTCTGAACCCTGATTACGGCCATATTATTTGTTAATTTGATCATAGACCACTTATTGCTTAATAACAAATGTTTCTTATAATCTGAACAATTTTGCCTCGTCCATTTAATAAAACATTATGTATTTGTTTTGTGGTAAATCTTTCTCAAGATACGATGAAGCTACGTTTTATAACTCATCATCCAAATTTCATTTGTCGATGGTGAGTTTATTGAACTAACGAGTTAATAAGGATTTAAGTATCTAGAGAATCTTGAATGTTAGAAACTATCGTTCGCAAAGTCATATTTTTAACGAAAAGTGGTTTTCTTGTATGCATAACATTAAGACAATACTTTAGTTCAAATACAAACTATCGTCCACTTGAAATGCCGTTTATCTTTGATTTTTATTTTATCATTTTGAAGAATATTACCGACATAATTTGTTTTTTACTCCTATTACACCGGAAAATGCATTTATGATTGAAATACCCAAGTGTTCGAAGAGTCAATTCTTATATACCAATAACAGTAAAGAATTTACACTAGCATTCTAAAGATCATCATGTCTAGTCATTCCTATGTCACCTATAAAACCATTCATCACTGTTTGAACTTGTTAGTGTTAAAGAATTTGAACTTTTTAGTTTCTTGTAAAAATGTAGATGATAAACTTCTTTATTATTTCCTATATGTATCAATCACTTTCTTAATTCGCTGTTAATATTAAAGAGGCAAAAAGTAACACTTACGTTCGTAATTGATTGCTTTCCCAACTGTATAAAAAGCCAACCTAACTTATAGGAGGACCCCCTCCACTTTTCAAAAATAGCACTTCAGTCCCCCACAGCCTACTCCTATATATATGTATATATATACTCCCACCCTATATCCAACATAGTCACACAAAAAAGCACATTCAAAATGACATATTCATCCGCAAGACTTTGTAACAACATTGTTTGCACTCTTTTCCTAATTGGTTTTGTGACACTTTTTGTTGCAAACGCGAAACCGGCAACATTTTTACAGGATTTTCAGATAACATGGTCGGATTCACATATCAAACAGCTAGATGGTGGAAGAGCCATCCAACTTCTCCTTGACCAGAACTCGGGTTTGTAGCTACATATAACTTTTTACCAAAAATGTTACAACTTATTTAAACCATTTAACGACAATTTTGTATTGTATTGGACTATTGTATGATGCAGGTTGCGGATTTGCTTCCAAAGATAAATACTTGTTCGGACGTGTGAGCATGAAGATTAAGCTTATTCCAGGAGATTCTGCTGGCACCGTCACTGCCTTTTATGTAAAACCCTTAACGTTTCATTCACGCAAAAACAAAAATAAACCAGTTATATCATCAAAAAGAAAATCTTTTCATGCAGATGAACTCGGATACGGATCAAGTCCGTGATGAACTTGATTTTGAGTTTTTGGGAAACCGAAGTGGTCAACCATACTCGGTTCAAACCAATGTTTATGCTAATGGAAAAGGCGATCGAGAGCAAAGAGTCAACTTGTGGTTTGACCCTGCTGCTGACTTTCATACATACTCCATTTTATGGAACCATCAACATGTGGTGTAAGTTGCATGTATATTATGTTAGTACTAACGACTACAATCCAATAATAGTTAATTACAACTAAATAATGCATTTCTTGCATCTTCATAGGTTTTATGTGGATGAAATTCCAATAAGGGTATACAAGAACAATGAAGCAAAAGGAATCCCATTCCCAAAAACACAACCAATGAGAGTTTACTCAACATTATGGGAAGCAGATGATTGGGCTACAAGGGGTGGACTTGAAAAAATAGATTGGACCAAATCACCCTTTTATGCATATTATAAGGATTTCGACATTGAAGGCTGCATCATCCCGGGTCCCACCACGTGTCCATCGAACCCGGCTAATTGGTGGGAGGGTGTGACCTATCAGCACCTGGACTCGGTTGCAGCCCGTCGGTATCGGTGGGTCCGCGTGAATCATATGGTTTATGACTATTGTACAGACAGACGCCGGAATCCGGTTACCCCACCGGAATGTATGGCGGGAATTTGAATCCCTTTTGCTAATCTTTTTATTTTATTTATTTTATTTTTATTTAAAAAAAAGAGATGTTTGAGGGCATAAATAATGTATGGGTCATGATTGTGAAAGGAAATGTGATGTGTGTACTATATAATATACTTCTTTTATGTGAATAAATGCTTTAACTTTTCCCCATTCCTATAACTTTATGCAATTTTTGGTACCCTCAAATTGAAAAGTTACATTGTAATAACTAATAACATATTTTTATAACTTTTTATAATTTTTTGTAAAGTAAGAAATGTAAACAAGATATGATCTATTTTCTTGTGCAGATTTTAACTGCAACTGGATTAGAGCAATAAGGACAGTTACCAAACAGCACATCAAATGACCTGCATGCATTATACCAAAAGACTAAAAAGTCAATGATGTTGTTGACCAAAAGGGATTAGATTAACTATATGCTAATTAAAATTAGTGATTACTTACTGTCTTCTTGTTGTGATGGAACGTAACCAATCGGCAAGACAAACACTATGAAATGATTTGTTGCATGTGTTATTTTCACATGCGTAATCTGTTCTGCCTCCACTTTTAGTTCCAAGTTCATCATCTGTAAAATTAAAAATAAGTCAGATGGCATAAGTTTTATGCAATAATAATAATGACAAATGTATATATTAGATTATTTACCTACTGGAAGGAATTGTGAATAACATATTCCACATTCAATTTGCTGATCATTTTTCTCAACGCCTGCAGGTCGTGGAAGTTGAATTTCCAACAAATTTGTTAAATTTTCAGCAAATGTTTTCTCTTTCGACCTAAAATAAACATTTATTAAATTATAACAAAACAAATAAGAGTGCAAGACAAGATTAACCATAATAATGCAAAAGTAACCTTAATAATGCAAAAGTAACTTTGTATTAGTATAATTAATAACACCAGAGAAATACCATATTGTGAAACATAAAACACATTTACTTTTAAATGGGTGGATTCATTTTATATATTATGATTTTATCTCTACTGAATCCTAACATGTGAATAAAGAAAACAAGAAAAGATTAGAAAAAAAAAAAAATTGAGTCAAAATAGGTCGAACCGGTTGAAAGTCACATCATTGATTTTTTATGCATAAAACCTTATCAAATCAATTTATTTTTAAAGTTAAGAATAGTATTCAAATAAGATTTTTTTTATTTAAAAACTGAATATACAAAGTATTTGGACAAAAAGTGTATTGGGTCAATCCGACCCAACAACCTGTTTCGACATGTAGAGAAAAGTGTCTGTTTTGACATGTATGATTAACATTTTCCTATTTTTATTCATTATTTTTTTTAAATTTAAATGGGAGTTTAATTTGTTAGATAGAAGCTGAATTTTGAAGACAGATTCATGTTAAATCAAAAGGAAAGTTCACATCAGTAATCACATTTTGTTTTTATGAAGTTTGGTACACAAAGATGCTGAACAATAATTTTGCTAAAAAAAGAAACAAATTTGCTAACACATTGTATTGAAACACGTCTACAGTATTTTAGTTACTTAAACAAATATAGGAAGATGTCATAACTAGTTTATAATTAGAAATATGAAATGATTAAATGAATAATATCCACAAAAAGAGATACCATTTGTTGCAATTCCTATGCCATTTATCCCTTAACAAGTTTACATTTTTATCCAATCCCAGAAAACGACACCTGTCACAACATAAAACATGTTACTGTTAACAAATTTTATTTATTTATTTTTTTTAGCAATTCCTGATCAATAGATCTCAAACATACTCTGGTAAAGATCGCGGGTCATTTGCATGTATAAATAACATTATAGAGCAATCATCCCCTGAAAAAAAAAATAATTATTAATTAAAAAAACAAATAAATTATTTCTCTTACCTGGAGAGGAATGATGAGATGGAAATTTTATTAAAAACAAGTTACCAATACTAATATGCCTGACTGATGTGGCGCGATGCACTTGTGCTGAGTCAGTAACCCAAAGAGTTTGGTCAATATCTTCAACTGTTGACCAAAATTGTTGAAGCTTCTCCAGATGCTGACATCACCAACCAAGAGACAATAAGACAAAATCTTACCAAAAAAAAAAAAAAATCAAATTCAAAGATTTTAGATTATGTGTCATATGTACCTGTTTAAATTGGTTCACAACATCTTTAAGTCTTGAAGTTGTTGACCATTCCAAATTGAATAAGTAAGGTATATCCTGATTAAAGATTAAAATTTTATTAATTATGGAACATGTATTATTTTGGAGTACAGAAGATTGAAGACGTTGTTGATAACTAACAGCTGAAACTGATGGTGGGGAGTTGGGATAAGATTTATCCAATAAAACCTCTAGCAGATGAACTCTTTCTTTCTTGTCACTAACACAATTGCAATAAAAATTAAAAAAAAAAATAGAGAAGCTAAACAGTAGTGAATGATTTATAATTTGGTTAAAGAATCATACACTACACGAAATGTAACAAATGATAGATCTTCTGCCAATTTCCCCAAATGTTCCCATCCAATCTCTTCAATCTTGGATAAGAATTAATAAATAAAATCTATTAAAGAATTTAATGCGATTTATAAATGATAGATATGTTCAATTGGATAAAAGTTTAATAATTAAATCATCATTTTCAATGTATTAAGAATTAAAATGTAATAACTAACAAACTCATGAGAATGATTAACTGTAATACCAGTTTACCTCAGAGTAAATGGCACGGGAGAAAGATGAAGACAGGGTCATATTCATACTGCCATGAATCATGACATCAAAACTTTAACTAATTCTGCAACAGAAGATCCCTTTTATACAAATTTATGAACTTTAAAGTATGCAGAATTTGAATTATATCAAGTGATACAAAAAATTGAGTGAAAACCCAAAAGCATGCATCAGTGATCAGTCAACAAGTTACAAACCCAAATGCATTGAATCGCTGAGTAAGAGAGCAAGTGATCGTTAATTTGACAGGGCTTCCGATTCATTCAAAACGTAAACATTATATCAAACAGGTGGTGTGCAATCACAGACGTTAACATCAGAGTCCAGAAAACCAAAACGATTACCTCGATTTGGACACAGTTTCCTGGAATTTGAATGTTCGCCGGAAGTCTCTGCCGGCGTTAATCTCGTCTCGGTTGCCGGAACCACGAATAATGTCGTATCGGTCGTCCAAAGTCCCTGCCGGCGTTAATCTAGTGTACATATGCAATTTTACACCTGAAATTAACTATGAGGTGGGCCGGGGGTTGGGTCGGGGGTTGAGTGGATGTGACACGCAGTCAGAAAAGAGAGGGAATAAACTAGGTGAGTGGAAGGGTGAAAATACCTGGTGAGTGGGGGTTTGGGTGGGTAAAAAGTAGGGTGTTATATGGTGTTTTATGATTGGTAAGAGGTAATGCGGGATATTGTGATTGGTTGAAAAAAAAAAGAAAAAATAAGCATCAAAACCACGACGCCGTGGTTCGAAGAACGGCGTGTCCAATAACGCCTGCGAAAATGGGGGGTGGGACGGGGTAAGGGAGTTAGCCCACTCACCCATACAAAAAATCTATAGCCTTAACAAATTTTTTTTATATATTAAAAATGTAATTTTAGGTAAAATGTAATTTACTTTCAGCTTTTTTTTAATAAGTCACTCATACATACTTTTTTCGTTATGTCACTCATACTTTATTTTTCCAATTAGGTGATTTACTTTAAAAAAGTGTTCCAATTAGATCATTTTATTTATAACAGTAGGTTATCATGTCATTTGAATTATATTATTTTTATTTTTCTTTAAATCATGGCGGTTTCATATGAATCAAAAAATAAAATATTATAATAATTTATAATGTTGTAAGTAAAATGTATAAAATTAGAACACTTACTTAAAGTAATGTGACATAAGTGGAATAAAAAAAGTATGAGTAACTTAATTAGAAAAAAAAAAAGTATGAATAACTTAATTGAAAAGAAAACTTGATTTTATCTATTCCATTCGATTAGTTGATTTTGCCTTGCTACCTGGTTATATTGTCGAGAAAATTAAATAATTTTTGTTATAATATTACGTATATAAGTACACGTTCTTGCAATCTTGCATTAGGTAAAACCGTAAAAATATGGGTGACAATTTGATTTACAAAATTCTTTCTTTTTTTTTTAAATTTGTGTATGGGAAACAATAAGGATAAAGGGTTTAAAATTTTAGACGGAATGTGTTTTCGGTAGAAAAATATTCATTTGTTTTGAAAGTACAAAAAGGAAAAAAAGGCATAACTGTATTTATATGAAATTTGAGGGAAGAAAGTATGACAAGTAAAAATTTAGATATAGGGTACATTTGACACAACTCAATTTTATATGTTTGTTTTACAGGTAAAATTAGGTTTTGAAAATGATAATAAAATGTTTGTCTTTTTATGGCATTTATGCTATGAATAAAATTCTCATATCAAACTTCATTTAGTATATTTTTTTCACATCAATTAAGGTATCTAAATAGAGATCGAATTTTTTAATCAATTATCCAAAGAATGCATTAATCAATACAGATTAAATTAAACCACAATATATATAAGAGAGGTTCATTGGTATACATTGTAACGACATCTATAAACTATCAAAATAGTGACATGTTTAGAAACTACTAAACTAGTGACATGTTTGTTAAGGCTGCAAACAAACATGTTACTAGTTAATAGTTACATATAGTCATAATTTAAAATGAATTTGTCTCGATGGGTTGTCATTAAAAAATTTTACCAAATAGAGATCATCGCCCGAAAATGTGGACCAAGGTTGTTTGCCTTCCAAGGCCATCATAAACTAGTTGTAAAGAGTCGATTACTTGATATTTACATGTAAAGGCGCAAAGTGGAACAAAACTAAGAGAATACTATTGATTTGTTATTAGATGATAGAATCAATATATCAAGCTCCTTTTATAGGAAATATAGTCAACAGTTTTCACGTTTTTACAATTAAAATGGAATAATTCAAAGTAGTTAAATTTTGCGAAAAGACATTAAATTTGAAATTGGAGCTCTAGATAGAAATTGGGATCAAGAGTCCAGCAAACCCTCTACGACTGTTTTTCCAAGCATCACACTTGTGGAACTTATGTAGACCAAACAAAGTAGAGTTAATTATGTCATCTAAATTGGACCATTTATTTCTTAGAGATTAGGGCCATAGGCCCTTGCTTTGACTATTTTGGCTCTTGGCTCGTTGGGCCAGCCTTGCCAAAAATATGTAAGTCAACTCGTAAATTATCATTTTATTTGACTATCGGCTTTGAAGCCTCGATCAATGTTTTAAAAACCAAGACGAAGACCGAACCAATTCACCGGTTGGACAGGGTATAAAATCGAGATGAGACTGAACCGTTTTTATGTATTTTTTGAATTATTTAATGAATATATATAAAAATACTTGAAAATTAATAAAATATATAATAAACCAGTTCCACCTCATATTCAACCGGTCGTTTACCAAGTACGACACTTTTAAAACATCGGCCTCAAGGTTGTAAACCACCATCATTTAACCAAAAACCTAAGGTATTGTACCTTCCATGGTAACACCCACCATTGACCCCTTCCACGGCGTAAACTATCAATATCCACATCCAGGGTCGTCTATGAGATTTTGGGTGCCATATATAAGTCTAAAAATTGGCCTCTATATATGACATATATATAAATCGACGATAATAGTGATAAAAACTGGCCCTATATATAAAACAAAAGTTTAATTATGAATGGGTTAAAATCGTGATTGTGTTGACTTCAAAATTCATCTCCAACACCTCTTTAGTCATTGATGAGTGATTGGACGTAGGGGGTAAATATGGAGGAATTGGGCTACTCGACTAGTGGAATATTTGATCATTGATTGTTTCATTGTCGTATGAGACAGGGGCTCAAGGTTGGGGTAGTCTAGAAGTCAGAATCGGAGAAATCAAAAAAGTTGACTGGATGCGTAGGCTTTGGAGGTTAAGTTTGTTCACCGGTTTGTTATGTTAGGTAAAAAAAATGAGTTAAATGAGAGTTAAAATATTGATGGGTTAAAAGATTAATAAGCCTCTACGTAAACAAGAAAAACTTATATATATATATATATAGCAAATAAATTTCGGCCCTCCAAAAATATCGGGCTTTATGCGAGCGCACCCCTGACACACCATTAATTAGGGATGGTAATGGGTTAGGTTTGAGACGGGTTTGGGCAATCCTGACCTCATACATGATTAGAAAACCATGGCCAAAAGCCCGTCGGGTTTCTATAGGGTATATTCTCATCGGGTATCGGGTATACCTGTTAATTTAATAAAAATACTCGTTGGCTATACTTGGCTCAAACCCGTGGGTATTTATCAGGTAATTATTAATAAAAATAAATTTATTAGGTAATTATTAATCAAAATAAACTTGTTCCAACAAAATATGCTTAAAGTTTACCAAAATAAAGACTTACACTTACGTTTGAGTTTCATAAAATATCGAAATAAAGAAAAAGACATACGAAATATAGTTTATTCACATATGAAATATAGTTGTAGAAAAAATAACTATATAAAAAGTAATTTATATTATGTATATAATCGGGTAAATGGGTATACATAATCAGGTAAGCGGGGCAAGTAAACGGGTATATTATCAAATCCCATACCCACGAAAATTCTTAAAATTAATCTCATACCCAACCCAAACCCATTGGGTTTCCGGTATGCCCATCTCAAATGTTGCGAGTTTCGGGTATGCCCGTCGGACTCTGATTTTTTTTTTTTTGCCAACCCCACCATTAATAGCCGGCCATGGCCATATTGTACTACTATGACTTGACTATATATTAAATATAAACACACTAAGTACTCAATGATGAAAGTGAATTGAATGTTAGAAATGGTGAAAGGAACCCTAAACAAAACTCAAACATCAAACCTTTCAACTTTAAAGCATGATATAGTTACTCATACGTACTATGATAAAGAGTGGGGTGTGATTGTGATAAAGTGAAGGGCCAGGTTGATGTTTAAATTAAAACCGTGTAAAATCTAGTCGGGTCTTGATAATATGTACGATTGAGTGCCATGTATAATCGTTTTATTGCTTCAAATACATAAAAATTCAAAGCATATATCAATGGTAAAATCATGTTAGTCAATGGGTTAAGTTGGGGCAGCCCATCTGTTAACGTATAGACAAAGGGGTATTTGTCCCAATGGAAACATGAGTATTTTCTAAATGTGATGCTACAGGTTGAAGTCTTACTCGGAGCATAAAAAAAGCTATCGAGTGAGTGAGGGGGTTTTCCAACAAAATGAGTTCCCTTCTGTATTGGTGGGGCGGGGTCGCTACGCTTTCGGCGATTCGTTAGGTGGAAGATTGATATGTTTGTCATTGTGAGATCAGGTGACCGCGCTATTCGCTGTTAAAAAAAAAAATATTATTAACGTTCAGGGTTGTTTTTGTGATTTCTCCTTTCATATCCTCTAATGTGCAATAGAAACATCTTGTTCAACACTGAGAAACATCTTGTTCAATAACTTTGATAAGTCGTTGTACTTAAGTTGTTTAGACAATCCATCGTTAAAAGTCGTTCAGTAATGGTTACCGATCATCCCACAAAAAGACGTTGTTATCCATCAGCTATAATTTATAAATAATAAGAAACATCTTAAAAATCAAGAGACCAATTAAGTTTCATTTTAAAATCAACTAGTTATTGACTTATTGGACCCTTTTGTGCGTGATACGGCGTGTTTGTGACTTTGCTACACGCTTTACGTTAGTGACATTAATATTTGTTTTCCACATGCAAGGCGCATTGCATTTGTAAATTCGTTACAAATGTTACGTCAGTGACATTAACATGTGGTGCTCAAGCTAAAAATTTACTTTGTTGGTTAAACTTAAAAGTTTACAAAGTTGAGAGGGTAAGTTGAAACGTTAGAGAAGATAGTGGTCATGAAGTATAAATGGTTAGGGGCCAAAATTGTCATTTAACAAAGTCGGTGGCAAACTTGTCAATTACCATGGTCCTCCACCGACCATGCTAATTGAGATATACTAGCAAAGGTACCCGCGCTTCGCGGCTTCACTCGACGAATTGATCGTGAAGATTACATGACGCAAAACACTACAACGCTAGATAAGTATTGTTATAAGTATATTTAGAAACCCCTCAATAGAACCTCATTATACGTTTTATGGCGGAAGCCAGATGACGGATTCGAGAGTAGGAATGTGAGAGTAAAACTCAGTTAGAAAAAAATGAGGAAATTATTTATATTTACGGTAAAAGATATCAGTTCGGTTTATGTTTGGTGGTTCAAACAAAACCAAACGATGTACACAAAATTAAGCAAGTAGAAAAAAAAGGTTACTCAAGGAGTACTTTTTTTGTACCTTATAAACTTGAGAGAAGTTTTATTACATCTTACAAAGTTTTATAAAAGTTTAAAGTGTGAAAATATCAATAATAAAAGTTTAAGGTTGAAAAATGAGAAGTTAAAAGTAAAACAATAATTAAAAAGAAGGATTGCTGCCCACAGGGGTCGAACCCGTGACAATGGGGAAGCAAATGAAGTTTAACATAAATCTGCCACCATCTCATCCTTGATATATTTGTTGACACTATTTAGAACGAATCATATATAATATATATTGCAAGTCGGTGGGGGAGGAAGCCCACCGACATTGCATATTGAGTTATATATAATATAGTAAATAAATAAAAGTAGATACTAAAAGAAAAATACATAACTAAACTTAAAAATTTAACTTGAAATACTTTTCGGGTTGAAGCAAAGTGATCGTTACACAAGCATATATCTCAATCCTTCCGGCGGCCTCTATCTATTTCTTATCGGTTTTTCTTCGAAGAACTTGAATCTTCTTCATGGTCAAGCTCAAACAATTGCATGACGAGAACTTCCACATCATGAGAAATCAATGTTTGATATTGTTGTGTCAACATTTGCAAAATAGTTGATTTATCATAGCTCATTTTGAATATTATATGACTAAAACGATTAAATGAATGAAGAGATTGTCGGGTTTGAAAATGATCGAGGTATAAGGAAAAAGTAGTTGCTTTTTTTTAATAGCATTTTTTTTTATTTTTTTTTCTTTAATATATTATTCTTTCGAAAGTTATTACCGTTAGAGTTTTTTTTAATTTAATTTCAAAGTGGTCATCTTACTCTTCGCGCAACGTGCGTCGCTCTTGGTGACGTGCTCTCCCCTCCAACGTGCATCATCCACCTAAACCACGGCCCACGGGCTTCCTTCAAAGTTATCAATTGATGTTTCAAGCAGATAGAATTCCACATTTGATATGTTATCTTTGGCTAGCAAGTCTATAGATGTTTTTCCAAAATGTTGTTTTTTTTTATTATAACCGAAAATGTTTTTATATTGTATATCATACGATGACATATCTTTAATAACTTTATTTCGTTTTCTTAGATATGTAGATTATGAACCACATTTTAAACACTTGCCCACTCAGCAAGATAGGGAAAATGTGAAAAGTGTATGTAAAGTTTTGGAGGGCTTTAAGGTTAAATATCATTTCAGGGAGTGATTATTCGACTGCAAAGTTGTATCTTATTGAAGTGTACAAGGTAAAAGAAGTCATAGATAGAGCTGTATTATATGAATATGCTTTTATTCGTACAATGTCTGAAATGATGAAAGAGAAGTTTATTAAGTATTAGGGATAGTGCAACTTATTGATAGCCATAATTGGAGTGCTTGATCCTAGGTTAAAAATTTGGGTTTTGATTTATGTTATCCGATTATATACCCCCCAACAGAATCTTCACTACATATTCAAGAGGATAAAGATGCACTTCAACTAATGTATGAAGATTATTTAGAGATGTATGATGCTTATATTAAGGAGGTTTCAAGTCATAAAAGTGAATCTTGTGGTGGGAGCACTAGTTCAAGAGCTAATGAAGATTCATCTGGATCAAGATGGGACACATTTGGAGAATTTATTAAAGATGCAGATGCATATATACCAAATAAATCTGAGCTAGAATTATACTTTGAAGAAGGTTTACTTAAAGGTCAGAAAGGAACGGATTTCAATGTCTTAGGTTGGTGGGAATTCACAAGCTAAAGTATCCTATTTTATCGAAGATGGCAGCCGATGTACTCGTGGTTCCAATTTCTACATTTGCATCCGAGTCAAGATTTAGCGTCGGTGTAAGAGTTATTGATCCACATCGATCTACACTTGCACCTTCCACAGTTGAAATGTTGATTTGTGGAGGAGATTGAATTAGGGAAATGTATAGAATAAAGAAGAAGCTCAAGATACACTATAGAACTTTAAAAGCAATATGACTTAATATTTTTTATTTTAAATTACTAACTTTGTTTTTGCAGAAAGAGGAGGCCTCCTGTGAGGTTTTGCTACCTAGTGGGAAAGAAAGCTAACTCATGGTTCATATATTGGTCATCTTTTAGTGTTTATATGGTTTTTTTATTGATTATTCTTTTATATGGTTCATTTTAAAGACTTTATATTTTGAGTATAGTCAATGGATATCTTAGCTATTATCTACCTATACTAATAAAGAACTAACTCAAAGGACACTTATCCATTTTCTAAAGAGTTTCATTCTAATTTTGCCACTTGTCAATCCTACATTCATTCTACAAAAAAGGAAACCCATTTAAATATATTAATACCCAGTTACCCATTTACGTCTACCCAAACCCGGTTTTCTAATATCAAACGCGGCCTTCCTATTTTTTTTCATCTTCTTCACATTCGCAAATCAATTTTCAAAAACCCTAATCACTCAATTGACTGATTCTCTGCGATGAAAGTAGTTTCGACTCCATCCTCAATCATCTCAATATCTGCAAGGATTACTGATCTAATTGATAAGGTTAATGTGTATAAAGTGTTTGTAATTCCATTTCGTTATCGAAGAAAAACCCTAATCGCGACTAGAGATGGAAGCCATTTCAAAAACGAAGTTCGATTTCTGTCACACCCCCTCTCTCGTCTCGGTACACGTGTAAAATGTTAATTGGTCGCGGAAGCAAGTGGGTTGTCACAATTATCGAGAGAAGGTGCGACTTTCAGTGGTTGGGTCAAAGCACAATGGAATAACTAAACATTTCATATTACATTAATTAAACATAATCAGTTGTTGTAAGTTGTTACACCATTATTGTTATTAACCATATTACACATATCCATTTGTTCCAAACAGGGTTCCTAAATGCATGATGTTGTTGTTGTATAAACATCTGTTGTTGATGTTCTTGTAAGATCAATTATCACCTGAAAATGTTGTGAGTTTGAAAGATCAGCACGAATGCTGGTG
>WOUH02000009.1:6176605-6187028 GCA_009936405.2 Stevia rebaudiana
AATTGCGTAATTGTTAAACCGTTGCTCAAATTGAAATTCTGATTACACTTAAATGAACCAAAATTTAGAATAGAACACAATGGCAATATTTCATTCATATAAATATTACATTACAGATGGCGTATAGCCGATTTACACATAGTCAAAGGTCGGAAGTTGATCGGTTGACTGCCGAAATTTGGCTAGTCGTTACATAAAGGTAGTTCAACCGGGTTGAAAAAAAAAACGAACATAAATAATTTGAAGCATGTGGCTTTTGATTTGGTTCATTTGGTAGGTAAAAGAAAATGATAAAGGCGATGGCTTTGTTTTCTCGGTCGGTGGAAGAAGACTATCGGAACAAGTTCGGTGACGAATTTGGACATAACCAGGGAGAGGTTGAGTGTCTAGGAAGGTTCAAGATGGTTTAAGATGATGGCCAGTTTCAACGGGAATGTTGAGGTGAATATAAGTGTGAACAAACAACGGTTATTGGTGATTGTTGGACTTAATCGAATTTTTCACGTAAAACCAAATAAGTCACATGTCGAAATTTTGAGTCGGTTTAGTTTAATTGTATAGGTTTATTATTATTTTTGTTGGTATGCTATTTAGATTTGATATTGTTTTGTATTTTGTAAAGTATTTTATGATATGGTGTCAATGAATAAGTTATATAAATGAGATTAGGTTAACTTGGTCATTAAGGTATCCGTTTATTATAGATAGGAGTTTAATGGTATTATTAGTGTGCATTATGAATTGCAAAATGTATCGATTTGTGATCATATCTCAAGTTTTGTGGTTTTGTTTTTTGGGCCAGTGTAATCAAGTTTTACCTATGGATCACTTAACACACGTATATATAAACACGTCAATCAACGTGTGATATTCATTGCGATTATCAAGTGCTGATGTAGTCAAGAGTACGCCAAAACAAAGATAATCAATCTTTCTTACTTATCTTACTATGTCATATAAGTAGGCATCCGTTGTAGCATCATTGTAACAACATTGGGTCCATCGATTTTAGACTGCACCATCTATGGTGGAGTGCCACCGATCATTCCTTAGACATATATGCACTTATTCCTCGCTTGTAATCTAAAACTAAAATGGCACATATCTGACACCTCTTAATCCGAGTTGGCTCGTGTGGGGTCAGGTCGAGTGGTCAGATCAATGCGAGTTGGTTACAAAAGTCAATGTAGCGGAATAAAAAATTAAACTTAACTAACAATCTCATCACAACTAACTAAGTCAATTGCTTTTCTTTGAAAAAATAATGTTGATAATTATACGGTACCTAGTCTAAATTCCATCACATGATTGATCAGATGATGGCACGAAGTTGTTTTGGCATACATTAGGTGACCAAACTGTTTTATCAAATAATACTTGTTAATAATCAAGATAATGTCTAAAGCTTCATGATATCTAATTCTCATTGTCTAACCAAGATCTTCCATCCATCTTGCTCCTGTCATTTATTCGCTAAAAATGACAACAAAATATTGTTAGTTATAAATCAGGCAAGAGATACGATATTTTAATACAATGCACATAGCTAAAGAAAAAATTGAATCAAAATAATCAAGTTATGACTAAATACTATTAGTGCGAGTAATGTATTACAACATGAAACGGGCACATGGGTTTTGTCATGTACCAAACTTAGGCTATCATATAACTATGTGTCATTGTACAAGGACTAGTGCATACACTAAGTGGGTTTTACATGATGAAAATCGATGTGTCAAATAGTAGGTGATATGTTTTTGTAGTTCAGGATTATGATAATTACATGCTAAGATATTGTATATAATTACATTAGTGGTTCAAATCACCATGTGTATGGACTAGTAGGATTGACCACAAAATATTGAAAAATGACTGTCAGGTCTACACAAGCACATTACGCATGTAATGATCCAAATAATTAGCCGAGTCTACTTTATTAAGATAATACAATTTTTAAATGGGATTTAATAATAGTCAAGTATGATTAAGTTTTAAGTTGTTACACTTAAGGTCTAAAAAAGTGTTTAGTGAGTTTATAGAGCTAACCTAAATCTGAATGGGCTCGTAGCCTAAATAGACACTTTTAAAATACTAAGTATACTAATTTAAATTGATAAATGCATGTTCGGGCTTTCGGCCCCAACATGCGCGTAAAAGGTCGATTGGACCGTTAAACCCAATAAAACAGTTTTTGCGATAAAACGAGTTTCATACCTCAAAATCACTTGAAATTAATGGGGTAAGTTCTAAAATATTTTTATTTAGTTATTAGACTAAAAAACTTCTATATCTAATTGTTTGAGTACATATTCAGTGATCAGTGAAATCAAAACAGGCCTAACGGGTACTCGGTTGTTTGTAAGATGAGCTTTGGGTTTCATAAACTTTTAAAAGTCATTTTGATACATATTTTACTACAAAAACGGATTGAAAATGATCAACTCAATAATATACGTGAAAAATTCATTTGAAATTGTCTAAAAGTATATACCGTTGCTTAAACGTCTATTTATAAATCGTAGGTTAAGAAAGCCAAAGTAAGGTTTTCATATCAAATAATCATATCATAAGTTAGTCACAATATCTTGGTGTTAAAATGTATTTGTTGGTTTTAACCGCTTTAGTCGTTTAAAGCATATAAACACACATGATAATCATCATATCATATATTTAGCTACTATAACAATTAATAACTATATTTCATGAAGATAAAATGCAAGGTCTTGATCTTGATCCTAACCGTCATGCGTTGCACAATGATATGTTGCATCGTGTGCATTTACCTTAATCTTTCTAGTGATAGTGCATGAAGCTCCCTCTAAACATTGGGGCTAAAGGGTATGCGATGAGTCCAGACCATGTTGTTGTACCCTCTATGTGCATTCGTAAATTGGTCACGACACATATGGTCAGTGTTTCGTGAGACAAGTGCATCAAAGGGGGTCCTTTAGCTGCCGCCTTTTTCGCTCTTACCCTTGGTGCATACCATCATATCGTTTATAAAACTGTTGTATAAACCAAACATAAACGGCAACACTTGTACACATAAATCAAGTCAAAGTACCCAAATCAGCCAAGTCACAAATCCAAGTTGCCAACTCAATTGAACTAGCTAATTCACATGTCACGTCTACACGTACCTACTTCACATTCACACATACCAAATCAATCCTTAATTTCAGGATATAGTCCAAGTCAAAATACTAGTCTAACATATATAATCAAACTCATAATACTAGTCTTACAATATGTAATTATATTAACCAAATAAACAAACCTATTATATGTTATCTTATACATTATTTTTTTAAATTGTAAAGTTGGAAAAAAAAAAACATTTCATGAGTTTTTAAAGTTCTATAAACATGGAAGAGACAACCAGTGGTTCATTAGCTCACATATAAATAATGGATGAGAATAAAATAAAAACCATTAAAATTCATGAAAACGATGAAACCCACAAAACTACATTTTACATATATGTAAGTTGTATATTACATGTATGTATATTGTATTATTTACATATATATATATATATATGTACGTAATAATAGTGGTTTTCACTAAACACTGGCTTTCAAAAGAACCCACCCTTATAAATAATTTTCTAAATCTGACGATGGATGGTAATGTCTTTATTTGCTGGAATTTTAATAAAATTTAATAATGACGCTGATATTGATTTACTTAATAGAGTGAGTCCACGTGAAGTGTCCCTTTTGTACATATTTGGTCCTATCTGTGGAGATGTGCTCATGTTATCTTACAATTGCTTCTTTTGCTAGCTTTCATATACTGTGACACACTAAGGATGGTACATATATGGGAATGTGGGCCTGTAGGGGTAAGGTATGTTTGGAATTATATGCTAATATAAAACCGTTGGAAATCAAGCCTCAAATTATAATCTACCAAACACAAAATTGATCTTAATATTTGATTATTTCTTATATTATACTCTTTTCTCTTATAAATAAACCAAATTCTTACACCTAAATCTTTACTGTGTGTCTGTGTCCACAAAGACTACTTGAAACATACTCGAACATTGACGGAGCTTGAAGTATAATTAGAGCGTGTGGAAGTCACGAAACCCATAATTGGGATACTCAAATATTACAAAGTTCAAACATTCTAATTAATATTATCTAACTAACTTATTTTTTGGGAAACTCATATATTTCAAACTTATCTTCACGTTTAACACCTTTAACATTCTTCATTCTTTCACTAATTAGGTATAACTTTATTAACAACTTCCATAAATTTTAAATACTTTATTCAACATTTTTTTTCGTTTTGTGTAACTTAGTAAGTTTTTCTTTGCCCAAAATCATGTTATGCTCAACCCTTAATGAAATTCCACAATCATCGCCGTGGCCTGACCACACGAAGCATCACTTAGTAGGATTTGAACTTGGGTCTCATTTGAAGAACCCAAACCCTTAAACACTATGGCACCTCTATGTGTGATGGTTAATAGAAAATTATATGAAATGCAAGTTCAATCTCATTTATTTTAGGGCATCATAAGAAAATTTTTTAGTTGATTTTAAATATATATATAGGAGGAATACATTCAAAACACTCTATCAATAACGTAAGTATTGTTTTTGATAATACGTATATTAAAGCGTATTAACCAGTCTATATATATATAATAAAGCAAAATAAAATAAGTGAGGTGTCAATCAAACCTTAATTTTCTTAAAAATTGACACTTGTCAGTTTTTGTATATATGATTACTATGTGTGAAGAAAGAAAAAATTAATTTCTTTTTTATTTATAAATTTTTAAAATTTAAACATGGTATTGCTCCTATAAAGTAGGATCGTTTCAAGATGGATTATATAATTAGTATAACAATTTAAACAGTTATACATATATAAACCTTCTTAACTCCTAAGAAAATTTTCAGTATAGTTCATTTGACTTTCTTCATATTATATATTTTTTAACTGACCGGGTGTTGTTTTTTTATTTTTGAGATTCATTTATGTTTTAATTGACCGGGTGTTTATATATTTTGAGACAATTCCACTAATAAGTAGTATATAATGTTTTTTTTTTATTTTTTTATTTTGTATTTATTTTATTTATGTGATTTTTTTATGATACTTTTAATCGAAAGGATGAGTTGAACTTGCAGTGTTATATGTAAAGAATTCTAATTCTTGGTTAGTCGACAACTTTTCCATCATATATATTTTTTATAACCATTCCCGTGTATCACACGGGTTTTAAACCTAGTTTTGATAATATTTGAACCTTATTTACCTACTTTATATATGATATTTACGTCTAAAAACGTACACCTAGCTACAATAACAGACTGACGATTAAGTATGTTGTAGTCTTATATTAGTTGATATATATGTTAAGTTAAAGTCACATGTGCGATCTGCTAGCAAAGATATTAGTGATCTATTAAAAGTTTCTATTAATAAAATTATCGTCTATAATCTGTAATATCTACAGTATTACTACTTAATTGTTTACTTGATATCTAGAAAAGTTGTTTCATTTAATATATAAGCGATATAGACTAGATAATACGAGATGAAATGTAGTTGGCGGATTTTGATTGGTGATCTATTAGAAGCCAAAACTTAGCTGAAATAGAAAGTTTGATGAGGTGTTAAGGGGACCAACTTACATGATTAAATGTTAGAATTTTCATACGTATAATAAAGGGCATGTCCAATAATAATGCATTGTCGGCTCGCATATTTGTTCAAGTCATCGCAAAATTAGGTCACGTATTTCTTTAACATTGTTTCTTTCCTATGCTAACAAAACTACAATTTTTTATACTTCATACTATATATAAAAAAAAACATTCATCTTAAAATAAATATAATATTTAAGAAAAGAGATATGATTAAAAATATAGCAAATTAGCGGTGCACAAACGTGCATCTAAATCCATAAAAACCTTTATGTTATGTCAACTTGTGTATGATGCATAGCTTATTTGTAGTACCCGTCTTTTAATAACAAAATTTGCGTACCAGTTTTCTTAGCATGGGGTACGTAGTTTTTTTTTTTTTTAATCTCTGTGTGTAATATATATAACGGGTTTTTACCGACTCCTAAGTTTTTGAACACGGACCTTTGAGATTTTTGTAACTTATATTTATATGTGTAACGTTGCAAATTAAAGTAAAAAAGAAAAATGAGTATCAAATTCAACTGCGCAATTCATTTATTCTTTTTAAATAGTTTTTGAAAAATGTAATACCTTTTTGTGGTCATGGTTACCTTATTATAGTTCTAAGGTTTACGTATGCCGGTCCTGAGGATTCAAATGTACGGAATAAGCCGGAAAACAAGGCCCTTAGGCCTGGACAAATTTTCAATATTATGAATTAATTTTTTTTAAATTACGATTACTAAAATCATCTTGTTTTCCCCTTCTACTTTTTGAGCACCGAATAATTGTTTAGGATGCATAAAATCAAAATAGAATATAAAAGTTACTAACAAATCAATCATGAAAATGCATTTCTGCATCCAAGCAAATTAAATTAAAAAAAAAAGTGACTATAGTACATCAAATTATAATCGTATACCTAATTATGCCGCTAATTAACTAATTTTTTAATGGTATATATACCCTTATTAAGGGTCCAAATAACAAATATACCCAACTATAAACCAAAATAACATATTTCCCTAATTATGACAAGGTACCTAAAATACCCTCCATCTCAAATTTTTGATTTTACCCACATCAAAGGCGTCAAAGGTGATCTGAAACATCGTTCCAACATTTGCTTCTGCCACCATCGCGACGACGAACCAGATCCGAACGATTAGGGTTCCGGCCAGCGACAGGTCTGCACATCGATTAGGGGACCTTCGACGGGTCTGCACATCGTTTCTTATTCCATTCAAGGTTAGTTCGATGTCTGCACATTGTGTCTGCACCTGAACAGAAATATACCTCAATCAAGGACAACCTCGATCGAATCTGAAAGTTCTTAGGGGAAATCGACTGTCGTCGGGTGGAGTAGAGACGACGAACGAGAGAGAGAGAGCAGGGAGGTCGTCGGGTGGAGTAGAGACGACGAACGAGAGAGAGAGAGAGAGAGAGAGAGCAGGGAGGTCTTCAGTCGGAAGAGAGGATGGATCGGTCGGAAGAATCTTCAATGGTGAAGGTTGATCTGCTGGTGGGTAGGGGCGACGAACGCAGAGGAAGTTGGAATTTTAGGGTTTAATATTTTATTTCAAGATTTTTCTATTTTTTAACCAAAGAACTCTTATTAAACATAAGGGTAAATTAGTCTTTAAATTATTTAATTTTAATAAAATGGGTAAATATGTTATTGATGTGGTTTAGTAAGGGGGCATATGTAATTTAGGTTTACATTTGGGAAAATATGTAATTAACAACCTTATGAAGGGTATATATGTTAATAGCCCTTTTTTAATAACAGTAGCACAAATTTAGAAAAAAAAAATGCAATATTGATTTGCAATTCAGAAAATTAAAAATGTAACACTAGCACTAACTGTTTAATAATTTGTTAATGAACAATTCTAAAATCGTAGAAATTACAATCTAACATTTGCAATTTATAGCAAATTTACAGAAATCATAATCCAAAGTAGCAATACTTGAATGACTGAATTCCGTTTGTATCAAGTCTAATAAACAAATTTAATAAGCAATTCGTGAATTTGATTTGCATAGAAACTAACTTTTAAAGATTTAATCTACTTAAAATTAAAATTCTTCTCACCTGTTCCTCCTCTTCGAGAGTTCACGACGTAAAAACTGAAATTAAAGATAATGAGATTTTCATTTTTTAAAGCTTTATTTTAATTATGATTATGATTTATTAGGATTTTAAAACGTTACCTTTTAACTATTTAGACTTAAGATTACGTCTTAACTGTTAAGAGGCTATGAACCATTAATAGGCTACAAAACAACCGCTAAATAACATTTGGCATGTTACTGGGTTATAAAACAAAATTTGGGCTAAGTTTTTTTTAGCTTGGATGTTAAACTGAATGGGTATACAAAAAATTATATATAAAATAGATAACAAAATAAAAAATTTTGGCCCCTCAAAATAACGGGCACAGGGCAGTGGCCCAGTTTTCCCTCCCAAAGGGCCAACTGCGGGTTTACCGGTCGCAAGAACAAATGATCATTATTTATATGGCTGGACTAGACTCGAAAAATATGATGTCTGGTTAAGAGACATGCAATTATTAGAAAAAACTACTCCGGTGGTAAAAATGTCCTGGGTCCGTCACTGTCTCTTAGCATTTGTAATTCACTCATTATTCCTCCAGGTCTCCTTTTTCAAAGGTTTAGTTCTCTTTTAATATGTGGTATAATCACTATTGTAAAACATCTGAGTACTTTCCAACTAGGTCGAGTACTCACTGCTTTTTAGTCAACTGACCTACCATCATATATCGACTTCCGCAACCATGATTATAATATTATAATCTCTAAAAAAATAGCATTCACTCTTATACTTAAAGAGAATTTAAATTACTTAAGATTGATGAATTAATTAGTAACTTAAGTTATATCTTTTAACCATATGTGATTTTTAATTTCTTGATCAACTCATCAAATAAAAAAGTCAAATATAACAAAATCAATGTTTAGTTTTTCTTTTTAAACCACAAGATTCTATTAAATATGACGTAACATGATGCTAGACAAGAATTTTAATCTAATTGATGCATGTTTTCCTTGTGTGAGCCAAATAAACGTATTTGATATTTGTCTCCTGTCAGGATCATCCAAATCAGAAGAATCAACTGCAACAAGGCCGGAAAAACCTCCACAATCTATCAATGGCGGAAACAAAGATGGATTGGATCAAGACATGAGCTCAAAGATGCTAAACAACAGTGAAGAGTGAAAACAAAATGTTCTTGTATTGCAAAGAAGATGTTACTGATTACACACAATGAATTCTCTTTCAAAAGAAAACTCTCGTATTCAGCACACCAACAAAAACCCTAACTTATTCTATTTATCGACAATAACCGATAATAGAATGTCAGTCAGGCCCATTTACAGAGAGAATAAAACAAATAATAAACGACCCATCAATCAATACACGTGTACCCAGGTTGTTCGAAGAGCATGAGCTCATTCGAACAAGGCACAGTGGACTGTTGGTGACGTCACCCAGTTCAACTTATGTAAATAACGCAAAGTATTAATTCGCACAAGGAACAGGTGGTTCGAAGACTCAATCATTCATCCGCACAGTAAACAGTGCATTCGAATAAGAGTTCATTCGAACAGCTTTTATTCGTTCGTAGAAGGAACATTTGTCTTTATTTCTTTATTCTTGATCATCCGAACATGGAACAGTGTTTGAGTAACTTTGTTTATCCGAATAGCTTTGTTTATTCGAAAAGTAAACAGTGTATTCGAACAGATTTAATATTGTTTGAATAATGTTGCCTTTGCGAATAAAATAAAGTTTACTCTTTGAATCAAACTACTATTTGAATGAATTAGTCATTGTTCGAATAGGTTTGTTCTTTTGAAGAATAAACAATGTCTTCGAATAAATCTCAACTCTTTGTTTATTCAAGTAGTATTGACATACTCGAATAAACAAACTTATCCGAATAGCTTTCCAGTTTATTATCCACAAGCTTTAAACTTTGTCAAATCTACAAATCTTTAAGCTTTAGCAAATCCTGAAAACTGTCCAAGCAACTCTATGAGAGGAGATCATTACTGTTCAACAAACTGGTACAAGCTTCCATCCAATCCTCAAAGATCTTTTGTGTCCAAGGTTTGAAGATCTTTGTACCTGTGATAAAACCTATTTCAGAGATCATTATTAAACACAGTTTATAATATTTAAGAAAATCATGCAATTTATCTATATATATGTTTCAACAAAATTACAAGTTAATGCAAAACATAAGTATAAATACAAAAGTAATAGTATTGCCAAGTATCATTCTTTTTATAGATCTAACACTGTGAAAACCCTCTTTTCGAATAGAGGATATCAAACCTAAAATTATTTTCCTAACACTTTGTGAATAAGTTTTCAAACATCTAGTTATGTATTGTATTAACAAATGGTAAACTTTTCTTCAAAATTCTAACAAT
Source organism: Stevia rebaudiana (assembly GCA_009936405.2). Classification (NCBI taxonomy): domain Eukaryota; kingdom Viridiplantae; phylum Streptophyta; class Magnoliopsida; order Asterales; family Asteraceae; genus Stevia; species Stevia rebaudiana. The sequence continues at coordinate 6,186,718 of WOUH02000009.1, forward strand.
TCTTGTTTTTATCTAATTCTTAACAGATGGCAGAAGAACAACCAATTCAACAACCTCCACCGTTGGCCTTTGAACATAAAGATCACAATGCAGTTGCATTCTTGGATATCAATTCTCCCAAGAGTGAGGGATTCAGAGATATGATGACTTTTTTATAAACTCCCGCATTCATTATGCTTTAACTACAAATCCTCCAATTTGGGAAGATCACATCAGACAATTCTGGAATGCTGCCTGTTATGCCCGGATTTTCTGAGTAAGGATCCCTAATATTTATATTTTACATGGACACCTAAGGATCCTTAGTATTT
>WOUH02000009.1:6196699-6208745 GCA_009936405.2 Stevia rebaudiana
CATCTTCATCATATTCATCTTGATTCTTTTTGTTTTTCTTGATTTGCAAACACATTAACATGAACACGGATTCCGCACGTATTTGTGTTGAGTGATCTCGGTGTCGATCCGATCACCTACCCGGACCTACAGGACCCTGCCAGGGGCCCCTTGTAAGGATCCCGCTACCATGGGCTGCCGCTCCCAAACCCCCGCACTAGACACAATAGACTCAAACAAGTGTGCACATCGCACCCGACTTATTTAATAACTATCGTGTCTTATTCGATAAACAAAGTTAATTCCAATTACATCAAAATACCCAACACAAATGACACACATACAAAGACATATAAAATATAAAAGTAGGTAACAAATTGAAATTAAATTCTAAATAGCAATGGACGATTCAAAATTCAGCTGGATGCACTAATATGTAAATGATAGGCTAATTAGTATTACTATAAGAAAATAAACGAAATTAAATTCACATTAACTAACTTAAATTAACATATTACATGATGTTTTCATGTTTGTTCGTTCACATAAACGCATAACCTGCCCAAGAGTTAAATAACACTTTGGTTGTAAACAGTTCTAGTTCGGTCAATTTATTCAATGTCTCCGACTAATCTCATCTACTTCTAAATTTATTTTATTACACGCATTAACAGTTTTCAAGGGAATTGACGTTTATGTTCTATTGAATGCGATTAACTAAATAAATTAAAACCACAAAAGAAACTAAGCAACTAAAGCAACTCAAATATGAATTACATGTCCTTTTTGTATCCATTCACTTGGAATATATGAACTTTTTCAAGAACATGAACAAGGTCGTTATAGTTGCACATGCAATGTTCCACATGATATTTCATTTTAGGACAACACTATCATATAGGGTCATGGAACTTCAGTTGCTTGAGACAAGTCTAATCGGTGTTACATCACGTTTATATATAATTTTGTTATCTGATTGGCTCAAATGGAGGCTAGAATTGATATAAATCGTAATATAATTAAATTGTGTTACTATTTTATTTGTGGAGGGAGACAAACCTACAATGCCAGCATTTTGTATCTCATGGGTCCGTAAACATTGTAAAAGTCAATATCCTATAGCAAAAGCTCGTACTTTTGGTCCAAGTTCATGGATCACAATATGGTCCCCTAAGTGGTTGCCTCTATGCATGTTTCTAGTGTTAGAATATCTATCTATTTACCTTGGATACTCTTATTATTTTGTAGAAAACAATAAATACCACACGGTTGATACAAATATTGTACAATAGATGTTTATAATAGATACTACGTAACATAACGCAGAGTATAATGAGATTCAAATTAACCGGACGACAAGATACAAATGAAAGAACTAGACAAGGGGCATTAGATCGATGTGGATGAGGATTTAATTCGTGTTAAGCATGAGTCCTGTAGAATCTGGCTTCCCAAAGGTAGACCGGATCACTTGGTGAGGACAGGTCTTCTTCGGAAGTCCGAACTACGTTCTAGAACTTGAAATCTGCACAAGGTAACAGCGCCGTTAACTCGCCACACAGGACAGGGGATGTCCCTGTGACCAAACTCGGGCGTGAGAATAAGTATGTGTGTGTTAAGCGTAAGTAATATCGTGAGAATCAGTGCTTCATACCTTGGGGTTTGTGTCGTATTTATAGTGTTCCATTTGTGTAGGTTCGACCAGGTGAGTGCGTCCCCCATATCAGGTTTAGTGCGTTTTCCTTTTTGGGGTGTAGGCAAACTCTGGATCCCTGGTTGTTTGGCCATTTATGGTAAAAAACCGCTAATGGCTGTCGCCACTTGGTCTGCTGTGGTCGTTTTTGTCGGATTCCGGACCTCGGAAGGTCCGAACGTCAAGTGTGTTCATGTTTATATCCGGAGTGCTAACTTCGGTCGTTAAGGTTTTTGTCCGAACCGATGGAGTAACCCTATAAGTCCGGACTAAGGTATATGTCGTTAATTGGTTTCGATCGTTGTGAGCTATGGTCTGGACTGTTAGGTCCGACGAGTCCGGACCGGGACATACGTCGTCAATAGGCAAAATACAAAACGTGCATGATCACATTTCTAGAAAGTTGATTCACGCGGGTCTCAGTTCTAGAAAATTGTAATAATAACGTACATCATCTTTGTTTTTGTTAGACCGTCACTATTTTATAAAATATTACTATTAAACATTAAAACTTGGTCAATGTTCCTGTTAATACTTAAAACCCCACTAGATATACATATCATTTATTTATCTAGATCAATACGAATATATTCGCTTTCTACAACATTTTTTATCATCCATAAACCTCCAACTTACACATTCCATTTTATAGCCGACAAGTTAAATTAAACACACCCAACGCACTTTTATATTTTATTAATTCGAAGGTATGAATATTGAATAACAACCTTAAATGAACATATTTAACCGTTGAATTTACATGAGCTGACCCAATATTAGTTAAATTACCTAAAATCCTCGTGCAAATCATTCCAATAGTTGAAATAAGATGCACACTAAGTGTGTGGCAAAATGCCACAACCACCAATTTTGATCAATTATCTTATTAGTAATTAGCTCGCAACAACCAACCACCGGTCCACTTTAACATGCCAATGGGTTGACCCGGATCAGACCACACGGGTTAACCACAACCTTCACGGGTGGACATATGCAGGCTAATCAATTTGTCTACAACCCAACTTTTGGCTGACATATTCCAATGCCGTATTGATTCCTTTAATCAAATCATTTCACATCATCTTTTGAAAACATTTAATGATTCTAGATTCGGGTTTACATCAATTTAAAACTTCCGTATACAAAACAAAATTAAATTGTAATATCCGCAGTCTAAAGTCTCCCTTTCACACCATACTTATTGGTTTCTATAAATTCATATCTTCATATCTCCATTCACCTTAATCATTCTAACAACCATGTCTAGAACCGCCATTTTCGTGCTCATACTAACCCTTATCCTCTGCTCTAAACCATTTTATGCCGCCCGTCCTGCCGCCACTGCCATGGTTAAACATCAAAATAAGGTATAACATGGATTTCATGTAACATTTTTTATTTTCAAGATCTCATGATATTATTATTATTATCTTTGTAGGGTGGTGTAGAAACTGCTGAAATTGAAGGATGTGAAGGAATTGGTGAAGATGAGTGTTTGATGAGAAGGACACTTGTTGCTCATATAGATTACATTTATACACAGAAGAAAAACCCATGAAAAAGTTTTTATTTTTATTTATGTAGATTGTTATTTCAAGATTCTTTAGCGATTACAACAAACATATATACATGAAAACACAATAACAATACTTTATGATAACTAGTCTAGGATGATATTAAACTCAAGGGTCCGTTTAACATGTGCAAATACAATGAAATCCATACCGTCATAACAATCAAAGATTTTGCATTGAGATAGTTGTAAACTTCAAGAAATCTTGTTTTAATACCTTCGTATAAGTGAATTACCCAAAAACCCAGAAAAGATTTGACAGTTGCAAGTGTCACTCTTCGTGTTACATCAAGAACAAATCTCATGTTACCATTAAAATTTCTTGGAGTTGGTTTACTCAAGCCAAGTTCTTGACGATCTAAAACTTCGTTAATAGTAGATGAACTCTTCTTGATCAAATATGAAGAAGTTGCATTTGAATCCGAATTACGATTTGAGTTCGGATTTGTCAAAACTTGGTGTGAAGTCCTGACTAATGTTTCTATAGCACCATTGCAAATCAATCCCAATAAGTTCTTAACTTTTTCATCGTGTTCAGGGTTGGTTAAACTTGATAAGATCTCATCATAGGTGTTTATATGCATGGTTTTATCAAGATAAACAGTCACCATGGTGGTTACAAACTGTTGAATACAATGGCCGATCAATTTATTAACTTTATCATCTGATATCACATCGACCCATTTCTGATCCGGGTTACCCGAACCTGCAGTGATCTCTCTGTTAGCGTATATCGCCATAACCATATTCCTTGAAAAGCTGCCAACGATTACAGAAGCAAAACCATAACCGGCCGGAGAAAACAACTTATCCAAAGCTCTGTCGGAAAAACTTGAACCCGAATGCCCGTTTGCAGCCTGAATTTGATACCCACGTGAAATCCCCATCGTTAAAGCCCTTGTAACCCTAATAATTGACTCCGAAAACTCATCGGAGTTGGTAATTTTGAACACTTGCTTCAAACTACCAGGAATTTGATCAGAATCTGACTTGATAAAATCTTTCAAATCGTTAGAAATTACGGCAAATGTCTCGGCGGAATCACCAACAAACTCTGTAATCGAAGCTAACGCGGCTAACACCTTGATCGCTCGATTTCTGACATTAACGACGGAAGGTGATTTACAGAGTCTGTAAGCACCGTAAGTTGTAAACCCTAAGGCTCCGAGGAGGATAATCCATCTTTTTCGTTTCAGGGAGTAATCGAAACCTTTGTTTATCGTCTTTAGATTCATATTCGATGATTTGGGTTTTGTGGTTTTAGTGACTTAATAATGAACGGTGGTGGTTGATGATTCTTGATCTAGGGTTTGTATCGCAATCATGTGTAAACACATAAATTGCTAAAATCGATGTACGGATAACAATAGAGATAAGCTTGTCGTTTGTCATATAAATTAAAATAATTCTCTTGTCGTGTAATTGTAGTACTAGTACGACATAAGTATGATTTCATATCGATCGCAACATCGAAACTAAAGGAAAAATTTATCAATTTCACGTTTTGTAACCAATTTGACTCAATAGAGCGGATTTGATCTACAATTTATGAAGTTCACTTTTTGTCAAATCTAGTAAAAAAAATCTACTATTTACGTGATATTTTATAGCTGATAAAATTAATGCTAGGATTTAAACAGAAACAAAAATTCTGAACTGCGATTTTTAACCAACAAAGAACTAGCTATATTATTAAAAATCAGCAGGCTAGCAAGTAACTAATACACAAGATAGTCACCAAATACAAGACATAATAAAGACCCCCCCCCCCAAACCCAAAAAACACCCACCCACCAGGTATACCAATCTTTTGAGGTGGATTTGCTTCAATTTTTATCCAAGTGATTGACATAAGTTTTGCATCCACCGTGACTCTCCCTGAATGAATGGTGAATGGCTTTGTTGTTAAAGAATATGCCATTTCTTGATTTTGAATACACCAAAGCGTAGTAAGAAAGATACCTTCTAATAACTTTTTGATAATCAGTTTTTGTCAATAACTAACTCTATAAACACAACTTATATGACAATATAACTAGTGATAACATCTTGTCAAAATATAATTACCTACCGGCAATCACGTACGTATATCACCTACAAACTTAATATAATTACATATATACTCAGAGCAAAATTTTATTTACGTATATCTCTTAGTTAAAGATTAAAATATTAAATATACTCGTTTTGATGGGGTTATATCTAATTTAAGTTTGGGGTTATAATATTAATTGTGAATAAATATATATAACTTATGTTTTAAGTTATGTATATATGAATTAGTTTATAAAACTATAAGACTATCTGGTGCACCCGTTAGTGGGGTGTTTTTTTGCCCAATAACACCCCCCACACAGCCCCGGGGTGGCGTTATTGGGGCGTTTTTGGCCCACGCGTGAGTGGGGTGCCGGCGTTGTTGAGATGGTTTGGTCAAATATGACCGTTAGTAGGTGCAGTTGGGTTTTAAAAAAAAATGTATACATTCTATATAAACCCCTTTAATCTCATTCAATCCCATTTTTTTTTTAAATTTTTTTGAACTCTTTTTTTTATTATTTTCCGTTACTTTTTTTTAAATAATGTTATTTCTTTTAAATAATGTGACTTTTTTTCATAAAATGAAATTATAAAAAAAATGAATAATCAATCATCACTCAAGCCCCACTCAAGCCCCATGCCATTTCCACCCTTCCACTCACCCACTTTACTCACTCTCTCTCTCCTACGTGGCATGCCACTCAAGCCCCACTCAAGCCCCGCATACCGCATAGTCTAACACTAATGACTTGATAGATAATCAACATTTATAGCGTGTTCCAATCATATTTAGTAATATTGATAAGCTTTCCATAAATAACTTAAAAAATGAATTTCATCACTTAGGTTTAGGGTTGTTCATCGAGTCTGATAACGAGTTATTCGGAGTTGAAAATTTTTCGCTCTATCCTAAATCTGACTCGATCTAAACCTAAATTCGTATTATCCGACTCGAATAAGTGCGAATAACCCGAATACTCTTATTGTTTGTATCCAATTAAACAACACAAATAAACATGGTTTATTCGGGTTATTTGGACTGAATTCAAATATCCGACTCTAATATACATGTTTTTGTCAATTCAAAATCCAATCCAGATCTTAAATCGTATTATCCAACTTGAATCTATCCGAGCAACTCGAATCTAATTTGAGTCGATTTTTTCGAGTTTCAGGTATGATTCAGACTTCAGATTTTTTTCGATTTTGGATTATTATTAACACACCATACTTAGGTTTCAAAACCCCGCTCACTTTTTGTTTTTAAGTGTTGGACCCACCTTCATTTTATGTAAATTTACTAAAACCATATTTTGGAATAGAGGCAGCCCAAGCCTGCTTTTCTCCTTGCCCTTCTTGAGCCCAGCATGTGCAAGATCCAGGCATAGCTGGCCTGAATCCTAATGCCTTTTAACGGCTCATACTTTTTGTTCACTAAAAGTTAAGACTAAATTGTAGGTTTTATTTCTCTAAAAATATCCTCTAATCAAAGTTTTTTTTTGTTCCATCAAAAAACACATACTTCAATCAAATTTGATGACGTTAAAAAATTATTCTCGTAATTTTTCCAGAAAACACATACATGCTAACAAAACCACTAATGATTATAAGTAGGAATCGAGTTTTGTGATTATAAGTAGCTAAAATTATTATAATTGAACCTTAATTCGCGGTTGGATGTTTAACTTGATCTAGGAATTACGTTTTAGTGTTTTACCTATATGTACACCAGGAGTATGATATATAACTACTAATAAAAAATAATAATAAGACAATAGATGAAGGTCATTGATAAAGCAATGAACTGACATTTCACATGTAATGTTGAAGGAATGGGCGACAAGCTGGCTCACTCTCCCTTCTGGACAACAAGTGTGGTCTCAATCTTAGTTGTCACTTGGTAATTTACTAAATTCCATAAATTTATTTCAATAAGTTTAATTAAACTATAGATATTATTTCTCTATTACATATATTCTTATTTCCCACTTTAAGAAGTTCAATCTATCTAATAAAGTCCTATACTATCCGCTTTTTTAACATCAATATTTCCAAGTTTTTTAGTATTGTATTACACCATACACCAATTACCAATATACAAGAAACATACTCGTGTTTTAGGTTATCGATTTGAAACTATATGCATCATTGGGTTAAAGTGAGTTTTCTCAACTATCTTTCCATTTCAAAGACATAATTGTTATAAAGTATATGAGTCAAATCATTATCCTCATTATACAAATTGTTAAAAAAACGACATAATTGATTTAAAGTATATGGTCAAATCATTATCCTCATTGTACAAGTTGTTAAAAAACACATTGGCCCTCTTCATCCGTGTTCATTAGCAACAGTAGATTTGACCAACACACACACAACAATCATACAATAGATTTTTAGTCCAACAATCAAAACACACCACCATAAAACTCCAATCCTCATTATCCATTTCAATAGTAGACCAAACAAATATATTTATATTCCAAAATTGAAAACTTAAATTGATATCAGAAAGAGAAAAAAAGGGGTATTTTTTTACCCTTTGTAATTCCACAAAGACAGCTATTTACAGTCACTTTATGGGGTCAATCAAGATCAATGATCTTTGTTTCATCTGATAGTTCTTGTTAGCTTGCATTTGGAAATAAAGATTGAATCTGTGTAATTTAAACTGCAAAGCTTTAACAATTCAGCTGATCTTTGTTTCAGCAATGGATCACAACCACTTTGGATCACAAGAAGTAGTTTTGCAGCAAGACCAACATCAACCGCGATCGATGAATATTCTTCAGGTGAAAGCTTGCAGATTGACCATAATATTGATAAAGCAAGTTGTGTACAGTTTTCAGATACCCTCATCAAGATTCTAACCATATTCGGTATGGTGTTTGAACAACTGCTTAATGCTAATTTACCTTCTTTTACAGTTGAAACAGAATCTAAAACAAACAGTGATAATTCCAAACATTCAGGATTCATTTCAGGAAGTAATTCAACCAATTGAGAAACAGCTCCTATGTTAACAATCAAGATTCTCACTTGTTCATGTGCGCAAATGGATTTAAGCAGCTTTAAACCTGGCAAAATTCCACTTAAATGTCGTTTATCTTTAACCATTCTCATTAAAGCAGCTAATAAACTGTGGCTTGAAACAATTTCTACATCGAAATCATCTTCTTCCATTAATCTTTGGATCAATTTGGTGCAATTGATCTTTGTTTCAATCGAACCCTCGTTTAACATGTCTACCATTAATGAAACTTTAGCAGGTTGCATAAGATTCAACCTTGAAGATGAATCTAAACTCAAATTAACAAGAATTGAAACTACCTCTGACCCAATCGCGTGAGATGTGTACGGACCTAATAACGATGAGAGAACAACGACACCGCCTTTATCAACCACCGTCTTTCTGGCGGTTGGGTGGTCGGTAACAACTCGCCGGAGGTTTTTGAGGGATTGAACACGCGCTTGACCTTTGACTTTTTTGAGTGTGTCTAATATCTCTGATGCAGTTCCTTGAACATCTTCTGATTTCTTCTTCATTTGCAGGTATTTTTGAGAAAACCATGTGTGAATCAACTGGTGAAGTGTTTTGTTTGGGGTAACTGAATCATCCCAAAGTTCTTGCATGGTGGTTGGACAAGTGAAATGACCCAAATTGAACCATTTCAAGATGTTTGACCGCTCGTACGTTTGACCGGTGCAAAGGGTTACCGGGTCTTCCATCGGTTCGAGTGAAATTGGGCAGATGAACACAGATGGAACATCAGGCAGATCTAATTCTTCAATCATTTTGTTCAGATCCAGTTTTTCAGCGAATCCGCCACCGAATCCGACTCCACCGCCCAAAACACCGTCTTTAACAGCGGTGTCTAGATCTAGAATCTGACCATTAACCCTATCTGTTCTTGATGGACACACAGGCATTTTCACAAACACCTGGCGACAATTCGACAAATGAGGAATAAACGAAATGAACAGCTTCAATGGCAACACATTACATCAAAAAATTCCATCTTTCATTCACAATCACTCAATTAAACATGGGTCTTTTTCACTTTAACTGATTTATATCCTTTTTCTTCGGTCAAAAGACTCATCAATTAAACATAAATGATAAAAATCAAAGTGTTTCACGTCGTATTCAAGCTTTAAAAAGTTTGAATCATCAAACCAATAGCAGAACAGTCAATGAAAAAATAATGAGACCACACAAAGATCCATATGCTTTTTTAAAGTAGGGTGAGAAATAAAAGGATGAAAAAGAGGATTTCCAAATTAATAATGAAGCTGAAAGAGACCAAATTGAAAGAACTTGTAGGGTTTTGAGTCTTTATAAATCAACAATAAAGAATGAAAATTCAGATCTGAGTGAGAGAGAAGGAATTAAATTTAAACAACTCCTGTTTGGAGCTCTGCTTTTGGGGCAATCGTTCAACGCCCTCAACACAAAGCTTGAGAGTTACAGATATATTAATTAAAATCAAAATATTGGATTTTATTTTTTAGTTTAACTTTGGAAATAAAATTTGGGATTTTGCCGAACCGAAAAGGATGTTGATTGGGACCGGTTAATATGTATTAAGTAATGCAATTTAAAGGAAAAAAAAAAAAAAAAAATTGTGCGTGCTAGCACAAGTAGTTGGGCGATATAGCCAAGATCGAATACTCGACCTGTGAGACCGTACCCTCCAGATAAATGGGAACCGATACAAATCCGTAAACCCTTTCTTCTTCTCGAATTCGAACCAGTGACCTCAGTTCAATGTCTTCTTCACATGAATACGCAGACTAATTATGTTTTAAGCAAAAGTTGAACCTAAAATCTCTAAAAGAAAGAGATTCGAATCAACACCTCCTTCTGACCACTTGGCCTGACAATTATTGGTTAATGAGTCATGTGATGAAGTTCTATTTCGTCGGGCAATAATAAGTTGGTTGAGATGTTTAACGGTTCGGTTTTCTATTTCGACTACTTTAGTTATATTTTTTCTTTAAGTCTGTTCCTTAAATCAACCAATTCGTATTGTGAATTTGTTTAACCGGTTGAATTTTATTTTCTTACATCCCTTGACATTAATACCCATTTAATTTAAACAAAACTTTATTGGAACATGAAGTACGGTATTTTTTTTCGATAAAAAATGGAGAAAAATAACTCATGCAACAAATTGATAGCGTCATTGGAACTTGGAAGTAAAATAGAAGGGGTGATCCTTCTGAAATTTTAGCTTTTAAGAATTTCATACATGCAAGGTTAAGAATTTTAAATGCTGGTAAAAAAAAGAAGAAGAATTTCAAACCTATTAACATGTTAGTTTTAATGCATTGATTATTTATTTAGTTAGGTTCAGTACACACATAATGTGTGACATTAAATAAAGCATATATAAAGAGAGACAACAAACTACTTTTGGTTGATTTTGTTTATCATGTTCGAAAATTTAATATAGAAAATGACATAACTAAACTCAAACGCTTAGGTTATATATTGGTTTAAGCAACTTTTTAATTTGTTGTTTATCTTAAAATCAACGGATGTGTGCATATAATAATGAAAAGTCAGTAAACATAAAAAAACTTCAACAAAGTTTGTAATCTACTTTATAAATCAAATCTTATATAATTTTACATAAAAATTACAAAAATAATCATTAAACAACTTTAATATAATTAACACTAGTTGTCAGTTTAAAGTTAACAAAATAGGGTAAATTAATAAAAGCATGCGCCGCACGTGGGAAGCCGGTTCAAGTCGTCAACAATAACACCACACGAGGACTGGGGTTAGCCAGACCGCACGAACCACGGCAATAAAAAAGTGAGCATATCTTGAAACAACCAAAACTTTCACTATGCCCCCTTAACTTTCATTACTTTTACAAATAAAGCGGTCCCCTTTACAAGATATGAAAATCAGTCACCTACCACAAAATTCATGGCTTTGTTGTTTTCCTTTTGTTGAGAGTGAAAGCTGATAGGAGATGCGAATACAATTAAGTAACAAAGTATTTATCATATTACAAAATGTGGTATCTGTTCATTTGTAATTAAATGTGTTTTTTTACAACTCAAAATTGGTTTTTTCATTTTGTGTTTGCTAAAATTTAATCAATATTATTGTCTTACTACCTATGAGCAATTGAGCATGTCTTGTAGTTATTAGCATGTCTTGTCTTTTACCATAAGAGATATTTTATATAGAAAGGATCCAGCAGTTACTTATTATACCTGTATAACATTTATAACGGGTGAGTATTAATAGAAAGGCTTATTGTTGTAGAAAGGGTAGGAAAGATTTTAATATTCTTATAACCGACTCAAACGAACTCCAATTGAACTCATTTCAGCAGCGTTAGAACCATCTCGTCGAACCCTTTAATGTTAGCTTTTAGGGTTTAGCTTTTAATGTTTAACTTTAGTCTTTAACTTTTAAGATTTAGGTTTTTCTTTTAAGTGGTGGTGAGGGGTTTAGGTTTTTAGGAGGTGGGGTGTAACACCCCGAATTTTGGGTATTGTAATTATGAGAAGAAAATAACAATCCATCCGTTTGATAACATTCTTCCGATTAAAATCTAGTGTTTTAGAATCTTAAAAATTCAAACGGTACCTTAGTTTAACTAAATGTTTGTATGAAATAAACGTTTTGGTTATAATCATATAAGTATTTAGAAGCGTTTGAGCGTATGCGGAATTTTGAGTTGAGCGATGGTTTGAAAGATACACGCTACGTAAGAAGCGTGGGAAAGGGCCAAAATCTC
>WOUH02000009.1:6208845-6240132 GCA_009936405.2 Stevia rebaudiana
GGTGGGGGTTACGTTTTTGGGGGCGGGAAAGTGTTTGACAAGACGGCAGTGCCGCTAAAATGAGCTCAATCGGAGTTCGTTTGAATCGGTTTATGATTTTTTTTAAATCTCTCTTAGCCTATTTAGAATAAGACCTCTATTTAGAATGACCTTACGCTATACTATTTAGTCAATTTCTGGTCAATATTGCAAACATCTTTGGTTAAACCGGGCATGTTTAATTAAGCAAGTCGTGTTTTAATAGATCCTGTGAATTTAACTAGTTTGTCTTATGCTGTACATAAAAAATATAAAGAGATACGATAATTTGGTTTTACAATTTAATCATAGTAATATTTTATACGTTTAGAAATTTTTTGATACTAAATTATCAACTTATATTATCAAAATGTAAAAATATTAAATAAAATAAAATTTGAGTGAAACTCGTATTCTGATATTTCAAATGTATGGCTTCGTATCGAGTTAGACGTACAACAAGACACGTTAACAACATTACAATCAATGACACAATGTACATTTCAAATATACATTTCAATAGAAGATCAAAGAAATAAAATTATATTCCAAAATTGAAACCTGAAATGATATTTCAAAGAAGAAAAAAGAAAAAAAAAATGAACAAAAAGGTGACTTTTACTCTTGGATTGACACCATCTTTAGCTCCATATCAAGTTCATCATCAAATATATACAATCATTTTTCTTCTTCAAATCTTTTTGGTGATTTTGTTGATCAAATTAACATCCAATAATATCTATCATCAATTCATCATCACCTAATAGTTTTTGTTAGCTTGCACTTAGATATAAAGATTGAATCCGTGTAATTCAAGCTACATAACTTCAACAATTCAGCTGATCGTTGTTTTAGCAAAGGATCACAACCACTTTGGATCACAAGCAAAAGTTTTGCCGCAAGACCGACATCGACCGCGATCGACGAGTACTCTTCGGGCGAAAACTTGCAAATCGACCATAAAATCGATAACGCGAGTCGGGTGCAACTTTCGGACACGCGCATCAACACTCGAACCAAATTCGGTATCGTGTTTGCACAACCGCTTAATGCGCGATTACCCTCATTTACGGTCGATACCGCATCGAGAACAAACAATGCTAGTTCTAAACATTCGGGATTCATCCCGGGGAGCAGTTCCACCAATTGAGGAACTGCTCCGATGTTAACAATCAAGTTTCTTGATTGTTGATAACAACTTATGGATTTTATTAGTTTCAAACCCGGTAAACAACCAATCGGGTGTCGTTTATCTCTAACGAGCCTCATTAACCCGACTAATAAACTGTGACTCGACACGGTTTCGACTTGAAAACCGTCTTCTTCCATCAATGTTTGGATCAATTTGGTGCAATTGATCTTGGTTTCAATTGAACCCTCGTTTAACATGTCGATCACTAACGACACCTTTGCAGGTTGCATTAAATTCAATCTTGAAGATGAGTCAAGATTCAGATTAACCAGAATTGAAATAACCGTGGAACCGATCGCGTGAGTCGTGTACGGGCCCAATAACGATGAGAGAACACTCACTCCGCCTTTATCAACCACCGCGGTTCTTGCGGTGGTGTGATTGGTTACAATTCGGTTAAGCTCGTTAAGCGATCGGACACGCGCTTGACCCTTAACTTTCTTGATGGTTTCCAAGATCTCCAATGCAGTTCCTTGAACATCTTGTGATTTCTTCTTCATTTGTAGGTACTTTTGGGTGAACCATGTGTGGATCAATTGATGCAACGTCTTGTTTGGGGTTACTGAATCATCCCAAAGTTCTTGCATCGTTGTCGGGCAAGTGAACCGACCCATATTGAACCATTTTAAGATGTTGGCTCGCTCGTATGTTTGTCCGGTGCAAAGTGTCACCGGATCTTCCATCGGTTCGAGTGAAATCGGGCATATGAACACTGATGGAACATCGAGTGAATCTAATTCCTGAATCATTGTATTTAGATCCAATTTCTCGGCAAATCCACCACCGAATCCGATTCCACCACCCAAAACCCCATCTTTAACAGCAGTTTCTAGATCTAAAACCTGTCCGTTAACCCCATCTGTTCTTGATAAACACACAGGCATTTTGTCAAACACTTGGTGGGCGAATTGATTTTGAAGAACAAAACGAAAAGAACAGATCTTAATTGCAGCACATTGCATCAAAAAGTTTCATCTTTCATTCACAATCACTCTACAAAACGTGGGTCTTGATCTTCTTGTTGATTTCTCTTTCCTCAAATGGAGTCTGAATCACTTTAACTGACTTCCGGTCAAAAGGCTCATCACCATTAAAACAAAAATAGTAGAGAGAGAAAGAAAGCATAATAATAATCAATCAATAACACTAAAATCAAAGTGTTTCACGTCGTATTCAAGCTTTAAAAGGTTTGAATCATCAAACCAATAGAAGAACAGTCAATGAATAAATAATTACACCACACACAGATCTATATATGCTTTTTTAAAGTGGGATTCAATTAAAAGAATCAAAAAGGGGATTTCCGATTTTTGAATAAATTATCAAATTTGAAAGAGACCCAGATTGGAAGAACCATTAGGATTCATAGATCTTGACGATAACAAACAATATTAAAAACAAAACTGAGATGAGAGAGAAGAGATCTTTGAAGTTTGAAGCTCTCTGCTTTGGGGCAATCGTTCAATGCCCTCAACACTCATCAATAAAGAACTAATAAACTAACAAGGATATAACTCACTGTCTTCCATAGTTAACTAGGAAGGAGAGAAATAAATGAGAGAAATAAAAGAAAATAAAAAATTATTTGTGTTTCTGAGTTTTGTTTAACGAAAGAAAAGAAAAGAAAATAAAATATATCGTGTTTCCGAGTTTTATTTAAAGAGAGAAAGGAAAGGAAATGGAAGGAAAGTTAGACAAAATTCTTTAAGTTTTCTTTTCTTCCGATTTGAAAGGAATTGGAAGGAAAGCTTTCCATTCTTTTTTTTTTTTTTTTCTTTTCATTTCATTTCTTCCCCTCTTCTTACATTTCTTTTCTTTTTTTTTCCTTAAGTGAACTCGAGAACACAGCCTCAAAGTATCGGGGATTTCTCTTTTAACAATTTTACTAATATTATATTATTATTCATAAAATATTACTTTGCTTATGTGTTTTCACTATGTTTTTTTATACACTATGAGTTTGTTATGTTTAGAGCAAGTATTCTTTAGATTTATAAGGGTGGAGGGAGTATCCATCGGCTAACGTAATCGGCAATGATAATGGATTGGCAACACCACCGCCACTAACACCGGGTAGTGGGTGGTTAGTTTTTGCCGAGTCGGCTACGTGATTTTGTTGTTAAAATTCGACTGTTGGGAAATAAAAAGTGGGAGGGTAGTGTGATAGTACCATACTACCATTGCATCTAATAGAGGGTACTTGATAGGGTAGTTTAATCATTTGACGTGAAATAATTTGATTGAGTAATTTGATAAAGTACTTATATTTTGGAGTGTACCACTCCTTCCACCCTAAGTAAGATTTACATTTGCTATGTTTCATATTTTATTTTCTTTTAGTCATGATATTAGGGTGTACATGGATCGGTTTGAATCTTGTTCAAAATTGAACTCACATTAGACATATTTGATTTTAGTTTCTCACAACCGTTCGGTTTTTAGTTTTTTCGATTATTATTGTTATTATTATTAAAGTAAGCAAAAGAAAAAAAATTAAAGAACTAATAGATAATTTATGAATTTATTTATGAGACGATATGAATCAACGGTGGCTATAACCCTTTTTTGACTTTATAAATTCAAACGTTTTTCAATAATTTGTCTTACTTTATGATTAAAAATGATGTGTGAATAAACTAGTATTTAAAAAAATATATAACAACTATCTAATCAAAATATATAAATATTTAAGAGACTAATTAAGTCACTAAAAATTAGAAACAAATACATATACTAATATAGATACACAAAAACATATTAAATGTATGAACACACTATTATATTTATAGAAAAAATTATGAACACTAAGTGATTCGGTTCGTTTGGTTTTTTGGTTTTAGAAAAAAGAAAACCAAAATTGAAACGAATGTTTTGGTTTCATTAGTTTTTATTTTTGTTCAGTTTTTTTCACATATAGGTCTATGTGGCAAAAGATTGATGTGAGCGTAAGGAGCCACGTCAACCCCATCAAGCGTCAACACCGTTTTGCCCGCAAGTGATGGGGGCATCAGGAGGCCCAAGTGATGGGGGGCGGCGCCTTGATACAAGTTTTTTTTTTTAAACAATTAAAATATATCATCAGTAATATATTTTTATTCATTACTATCATCCTCACTTATCACTCATACTTAGTTGCTTGTGTGATGTTTACGTGTCAACCCAACACGCACACTTCACGCACGTATTACGCATAGCCTAACCTGAAAACGTGGATGACGTTAATAAAAAAGATGGAAGTGTAATTCTTGTTCTAAAAAATATATTTGTTTTGATTTATTTATAACATTCTGGTTTTTGCAAACTGATAAGGGTGAAGAATGGGGCCGGTCAATAAGCCATCTAGCCCGCTCCGCATGTGTTGATGTTACCACGTGTCAACTTAATGACTTGCATAGTTGCATAATTATAAAAAATAATTATTTTAATATTATTATATATTACAATTTATGGATATTATAACATGAAAGAAAATAACAAAACAAATGCCAGGTTAGATATCAACATTCCGCAACGGTTAAAACTAATCTCAACTTAGATGATGTTTAAAATGTTATTTTACAGTCATTGTACAAAAAATTCCACGATTGTTTTAATTTTAAATTTAGTGAAACATGTAAATAACACTTTCTAATTTATTTTTATAACAATTTTTAAAAACTTTTGATTGCATATTTATTCACAATGGGTATGTATAACATTAACTTAAATATGAAGAAAAAAAAAAAGAAAACCTTTATATTAACAGCAAAATAAACTTCTTTAATAATTTTTTTTATTATTCTAATAATCAAGAGTAAAATGGATCTGAAGGTGCCGCACGTGGGAAACCGGTTCAGGTCGTGAACAATAACGCCACACGAGGACTGGGTTTATCCAGTCCGCACGAACCAAGACCATTAAAAAAGTGAGCATAACTCGAACCAAGGCCACACGGGGAGTGGGGTTCCTGATAACATATTTCATAAAATAAAACTTTTCATTTCACCCCCTTTAACTTTGATTGTTTGCACTCTCGAAGCGGTATTCTTTAAGGTTTTAAAATTAGCCACAACAAATATGCATTACCTTTGCTGTTTTCTTTTAAGGAATTGTCATTATGTGTGCTTAAAGAAAAATGCTAGTTTCATGGTAAGCATGGCAAATATAAGTTATATGTTATTAGTGTCAAGTGATGCTGGTATAAATGTTTGTTGCTTTGTATATCTATGTGACATTGGAATCACATTATATGTTTTCGAATGATGATGCGCTAAGCCCAAAATAAAGAAAAACCTAAAATTTTGAAAAAAACTTAAGACTCTTTACGTGGATTTAACCGTTATAGCTTTTATTTGATTAATATTGGGTACACCTCTTGATCTAGAGTATACGTTGATGTTTGAAATTTGGTTGATTTTAATGCACTGGTATTTCCGAGCAAAAAATTTGCGACATCCGAAGACCATAACATGTTAGGCTCATAGAAAATAAGTTGGGTCCAATACACACTATAAATTTTATTCCTTGTGTAAAGTGAAGGTCTAATGCTTATATTTTGTATTCTAATTTAAGCAAATATGGATAATTTATAGACATTTAATAAATGTAAATTATTTATTTTGATTTAAAGCATCTAATTAATAAAAATCATGCTCAAAAATGATTTTAATAGTTTTTCTTGTAAAATTTTAATTGCTAAGGAAAATATAGA
This sequence comes from Stevia rebaudiana, assembly GCA_009936405.2. Taxonomy (NCBI): domain Eukaryota; kingdom Viridiplantae; phylum Streptophyta; class Magnoliopsida; order Asterales; family Asteraceae; genus Stevia; species Stevia rebaudiana. The sequence goes on from WOUH02000009.1 coordinate 6,214,746, forward strand.
ACACTGAAAAAAAACTTATCGCTAATAAATATCTAATATTTTGTTACACAATGCAAGTACACGGCGTGACTTTTTAAACCCTTACCTCATATGTTTTAAAGAAAATAGTTTTAGCCATTTAGATAAAAGTATAATCGGTGTACTCCTACAAACCGTATAGTTTTCATAATGGTGTATTTATAAAAACTTTGAGCACCTTGAATAATGTTGAAAAGTTGTGGGGTAAAAGTAAAAAATATTGGAATATTATATAATGATAAAAGTTGGAAGTGATATGTCGTGTGGGTCAGGGTTTGTGTTCCTTTCGGGCGAATTAAAAATACGAAATATTAAAAAAAAAGATGTAAACAGCTTGACCATGACAGTGTGTTGGTTTGACTGTCCTGGATTCGGCTAATTTTGGTCTTTTGTTTGACCGAAAGTTTTGTGACGGGTCCAAGACGCACCCCACTTTCTTCAGTATATTATGTGACACGTTACCTTGTTTCCCCCTTTAAATCTTTTATAACCATTTTAATCTACTCATCTTAACTAGAGGTTACCCGAGCCATATTAACAGAAAATTTTGGATTGAAAAAAAAAACATTATAATAACTAAAAGTCTGAAACAGTTGTTCCCAGTTTGGTTTTGGCTATTCATTTTTTTTAAGAGGTCTTTTTTTACATTTATCTTTCGCTTTTGCGGCCTTGTAAGGAAGGTCGCCTACTCGAACTCCGTGAGAATCCACGACGACACCAGATGCACAGGAATCTCGTGGAATGAGTAAACTTTCACCACTCATCAGAATTAAACACGGGTTAAATCCGAATTCGATTCGTCACCCAGTGTCCTTCAAACTGCACATATTGATTTGAACCACTGATCTCCGCATTGAAAGATAGGAGCTCAAACCATCATAATAAGTTTTCAGGACGGCTATTCATGTTTTAAAAGCAAGTGTAATACGTAGTGTACCGTTAAGTATCATACGTAATTTGCTAATATGTATTATTTGATGATACTTAATTCATAATCCAAAATTCATAACTAATTAACAATACAATCATATAAAAGACAAAACATGTATCAACAAATCATTATTGTCACAATAAACCATATTTGTTAGCAATAAAACTAGAAGTTAACTCTAAGTCTCTAACGGCATCATTTGTTAAGACTTCAATGTCACTAGGTTGTTGGTTCATGATATTTAAATTTCTTTGTTGTTGGATGGAGTTCATGTACAACAAATGGGTTAAGTAAGAGCCTTGAGATTAATATTTTAATGGTTAATAAACTCTATGATCTTGTGTTATGATGAATTCCTTAGATAACTTTGTACGAAAAGTTGCCTTTATACTTCTTTAAATGTCGCCACCAACATGATAACATGCCCATATAAGCCTCTTTTAATTTTCCTAAGAGAACCAATTAATTTTTTTATAAGATGATCCATTTTAGAAGAAATATCAATGAATCTTCTCTAGTCGATGTAACACCTTATATAGGCACTGTATAAATAAAAATAATAGATGGGTAGGGAATCCCTGAGTAATGCAACAAATTCTTTGTATTAAACTCAAAACTTTCACCTACAAAAATGACATCACTGCGTAAAAAAAGCGAGTACTTTTTGGGCCGCCAAGAATGTTAATCCCGTGATAGGCCCCGAAAGATCAACCGACCACAAGACATTTGGCTCATGACGCCTGATTAACCGACCAACTCAACACTTTTAACGTTATTTTTCCAAAAGTAAGTAAAATAACGTTAAAATTAATGTAATTTAACTTTAGTCACTCGAGAATCCACGTATATACAGGTTATATACGAATCACAAACGGGACTATATACTAATCACAAACGGGACGGAAGATAGAAAAGTATAAAGCTATTATTACATTCTGTCACAGTTGGTCAGTCTTGTTGACCCAACCAACCTGACCAGTTTGGCTTCTCGTTTAAAAAGAAACTAGTTGGACAAACGCCTCGCGTTGCGACAGCGGCGACATACCCCCAAATATTAAAACGCATATTAAAAAACACGTTCCACTGCTTTTCATTTCACCGTATGTCTCAATCCATACCCAATTACTAAATCGAATGTCACTCCAAGTGATAAAAAAACTAAAATAAAGATAAACTGTATGTGCGTTAAAAAACGTAATTTAAAATAATAGTTCTAAACTTCATGTGTGTTGAAAAGTAAATCAAAAGAAATGTTGTGAACCGGGGTTGGACATTGATCAAAGCACAAACCTTTTAATCTAAACTTTGGTTTGTGAGAAAAGTTCATCTCTTTAGAAAAAAAAAATTATTAATCAAACAAAGTATTATTAATAAGGATTTTTTTTAATGGCCAACGAATATTTTTAGCCTAGCCATCCGAGTAAACTCATTGGCAAAAGGCCACTCACGCTCGTTAACACAGACAATACTCGTGACTCGGACTGCCGACCAATCCAGATGAAAACCGACCACCCAAAGTCTCAATGTAGTAAAACCTCTAGCTCAAATGAGAATGCTCAAAATAATACTCGAACTCATAACCTCTGAGTTTCAAGACAATTGGATAACTCCACCCAAACCACTTAATATAGGACTCGTTAGAATAAGTAGTTTTTTTTTTTAATAATAGTAATTACCCCCACACTTCACGCCGTGTATCACCGTTTCACAAAAATATTCATCTACACGAAGATATGGAAGCTTATTTTCTTCAATATGTAGACGATATTTTTAATGTGAGATACAAATGAAATTGAATGAATCGTTTTAGTTTTACTCTATTTGGTTTTCTTAATCTCCAACTGTAATCGTCACACCACCATCTACTCCGATGATGGCTGGACACGTAAATAAACGTTAATGTTTTTAACTTTTTATATCCGGACCGGACGTTAAACCAAACATTTTATATGTTCGATGCTCAGACCGGATCTAAGAACCGGATAAACTTATAATTAGGAAACTAAATATTATTTATTTACAAAATAAATTTTGTTAAAGATGATATATTAAACAAAAATTAATTTTTCAGTTGGAATGTAAATTAATAATGAGGATAAATAGGTTGTGACTTGTGAGGAATATGAGCATAGTACAAATTCTCGGTAAATACATTTTAAATAAATTACCATCTTCCTGTAAAAAACCAGCATATTATTCAATTTTCAATGTAGAACTATTCAGATTCCTATTTTAAATCTTATTTGTTTTCTTTCCTTCCTAGATCTGGCTTCTTTAAGGCGACATCATTTTTCATCGATTATTCATAGTAGCAATAACCTGTTGTTGCAAGTAGTTCTTAAAATTTCGGTGATAGGGGAGCTCGCTGTCGTTAAAGGTACCGTATCAGCACCGTCGCGACCAGTGGCTTTTGACTTCTTAGATCCTTCTCCGGCTTCTTTCTTTGAAATCTGCACCGGTTTTCTGGTTTACGGTTCAAACCCCCTTGTAACCGCTTGGTTCATTCAGTTCTGGTTTTGAAGGCAAAATTAGTCCGGCCTCTTCTCCAAGTCCCAGAAAACACCTACTAAATCTGGATTAAAAATTAGAACCTAAAAATGTAAAGAAGCAGATCATCGGCAGCAAGAACTTCGGTTCCTAACCCTAACGACCATTTGGAGTAATTGATTAAAAGCTACAAACCACAAAAAATGCACCAAATGTTGAGCCACCGGAGGAAGAAGCGATGATCTGCTAAAAATCACTTGCGGTTCCCGATGTCTCTCTCATCTCCTTTTCTGGATAAGGAAAGTAGATCTTTCTGAAGAAGATGAGTCATGGCGGCAAGTCAAGGCAAAATGGGAAGAGATAGCTGGCGTGAAATTATGTTGAAAAGACAGATACACCCGTGGTTACTGTTGAGCAGGGGTGTTTCAGTAAAATCACTTCATTGGGTTTTTAATACTTAGGTTAATACTGTAGCGGTTCAGTCTAGAAAGAACCGACGGTTCAAGACGGTTTCATGACTTACACCCACCAAAAACACTTTACTCATTCTAATCCCCCTTCAATATCGCTTTTTTTTTTTTTTTTTGAAAAGCAAAGTTTACCTACTCCTAATTACACCAATTAATATGTTAACCACCCATGCCAGGATTTGTACTTTGTCTTCTGCTCAACAGTTCAATATCGTTGATGAATGTTCTCATTGCAGCTTAACAATTAGCACCATGAACAGGAAAGAGAGACAACACAAGCTCCATGATTCCCTGGTTAACATGCTCTACGCTTCTCCTTCACCACAACCTCATCACAACCAAGACGAATTTGATGAGCAAACCCTCAATTTTGCGCGGGAGATCGTCAATTCAGACTCTCATCGTATCAGTTGGGTTACTCTTCCGTTTCTACAAATCGCGAAGTACACTCACTTTCTGACAAATCTAAATACACAATTGACATTCTAAACCTGGGTAAATAATACAGATACAGATGAATTGGAGGGAGAAGAGGAACAGAGCTTGTCGGCATCAAGCAACGAACGGGGTGAATTAGGGTTCCAGAAGCTCACAAGAGCTCAGAGAAAGAGACTTCGAAAACAGAAACTCAAAGAAGCCGCTTCCAAACGCAGAGAGATCATTGGCCCGCAGTTGCCTCCCGATGATCAAATCGATGGTGAAGTTAGTCACGATCCTGAACACCAACACCCGGAAGGTGTTCGACGTAATGTTGCAAAAAGACCCGATAGTGGAAATGATCAAAATCAAAGTAAGACATCTTGAATTCTCGTGATTATAATTTATAACATCTTAAATCAGATTAATACTTAAAGGTTAAAACTTAATTTTTGGGTTAAGCGTAAAAGAGGTTCGGGTTAAAACCACAAACACGTTTATGTAACAACTTCAGTTATTCAGGTATTTTTATGCCAAAATTTATTAGTATAAAAAAACCGCTCTATTTCAACATATTTAGTTTTAAAAAAATAACATGTGAATTAATAAGTTAAAGTCTTAGAATGTACAGAAAGTTAATAAATTTCTTTTCTGGTCTATCAACTTGTGATTGCACATGTCTTACGCTCATGTGTGACATAATTTTTGGGTTCAACCCATGAACCAATGAACATGACCCGTTTAGCAGCCCGAATTAAACTTCATGTAGTCTCACTATTTATGAAGCTGGCTGACAATCTGCTTGTGAATTTGTTATTATTCAATATTCAGGCCATGTGACATCATCGTGCATCAAAGTAAAACATAGAAGAGTTTCTAAGAACAAAGCAACTGCAAGAGGCAAACCAAACACAACTTCCAATTTTAGCCATCAAGGTACAAATCATGGTGTTCAAGATTAAACCTCTACCGTTTTCATAAGAAATGATTGCAAGTTCCAAATTCTAATGTAAGATCATTGGTTAATTCGTTTGTAATCATCATAGTATTTTGATGTTATCAACTATTCGGTTATAATAAGTGGACGTTGGCATTTGATTTGGAGATAATAGATAATTGATGCATGTTTTGAATTCGTATAATTAACAGCTAAATATTTTTCCGAATTGAAGTTTTGTTTAATTGACATCTCATATACATTAGTCATGATTAGATTTTTATTAAATGGCTAGAACCACGGTTTGGTTTGATTCATCTTGAGTTTCATAAAGCTTTGATCTTGGTTTAGAGAGTTGAAACCCATCATTTAAACTCATTCACTAATTATACCTAAAAATGTCTAGATTATCCAAATTCAAATCAGGTTCTTTTGTTTACTTTGTTGCTTAATTTTTAACATAAAAATTTTAGACTGAATTATTTTAGAACTTTTATCTAAGATTCGTTTATTAGTCTTAAACATCTAAATAATTATGTTGGATATAGGACTCTAGATACTCTTTTAGAACTGGTTATCTACTTTATCAATATATAAATAGGTATATGGAGTTTTATAGTATATTTTCGAAATATCATTCAAGCATTAGCTACAAGTCGTATTTTAACGGTGTTTTTTTTATCAGTGTTTTAAAAACCGGTATTTTAATCATACCGGATTAGATTAAAAAATGGTTCAACCGGTTGAACCGGGTTGTGTCGGACGGTTCAACCGGCCTGACTAGTTAACCCTATAATTTGATAAACTACAACTTCAGCTAAAAAATAATCTAAAAATACATATATCTATAAAAAAAACAATCCAAAATTTAATCCATAATCAAAATGTAACCCAAAAACTAATTTAAAAGTACTAAAATTCCCAACAATGGTTAATAAAAAGTATATTATATGTTTCGGACATTGGATTGTTGAATGCCTTAATCTCAAGATCGCTTAAAAGATGAAATTCACTGTCATCGTCCGGTTCAAATCGGTTTTTAAAACATTGGTCAGTATGTTAATCGTATTTTCAATTTTAAAATTTTCATTCTGGGTCATATTAACAGCTCACTCATTTTTTTTACCCTAGATACTAAACCGGTTTGCCGGTTAAACCGGATTAAACCGACGGTTCGACAGGGAAAAAACCACCACAGAAAACCGTCTATTACCGTACCGGGTGTTTGTTTTTAAAACACTGCCTTTTATGCTTTGGCTAAGTTTTGAATCTTGAACTCACAACCTTTTAGAGCACTCACAGTATATCCTGCATTTTCTGTGAGGGATGTCTCCTGAAATTTGATGTTTGGTGTAAGTGGTTGACTGGTTGTGAGTAGAGGAGAGAGAAAAAATTACTCTTAACTTTTATATTTAGAGAAAAATATGAAGATGGGGATTTTAGTGGAGGAGAGAGAAAAGACAATAATGTTATTTTAATAGTTTTTTAAAGTGGTTGTGGGTGAATGTGAGAGAAAGAGATAATGATAAATGTATAAAATAATATTATTTAATTGAAAAAAGTACAAATGAGCTCCAACCACCTATAAATACGAGTTGTATTTGTTAGCTAAAACTTTATTTAATTTTATAGTTCCAAATTACATGTAAGGTATTATCATTTCTCTTTGTCTCTCCCAGTGTATAATTTTAATCTTCCTATACTAATAAACGAAAATCTCAAATGACACTTGTCTCAATTGTAGGGCCTCTAATCTCACACTGCCACTTGTCATTACCATATTAACTCTATAATTTTGTTAACATTTTAAATTACGGAAAATTAATTAATAGTTTTAATCACGAGAAATAAATTATGTGCATTACCATATATACAACTCTTTTTCTAAAGGTCAGTCAAATTCAAATTTTAAATTTTCAACTAAAAATATATTTGATTCCTTATTCTTTATTTTACATAGTTAATTATTAATATCTCATGTTTTTATAGCTCATTTTGTATAAGTTTATCAAAAATATTTTAACATCGGTTACATATTTACATGACAATATTTTAACTTTTTAAATCACATATCAAATCTAAACCATTTCTAAACATTCATTCATGAACCTTTTAGACCTATTATATTTACAATTCTATACACGGTACAAAATATCGTTTTCTACGTGCTTTTCAACTTTATTATGTAAAATAGGATATATTTGAATGTTCGTTAACCGTAGTTGTTTCTTTATTTTGAAAATTAAATTATTTTCTTATGAACATCTACTTTTAGTTAACAATGTAACTCTTATTTAGTCCGTGTAGCACATGGGAAATTAATCTATGTCATATAAACTTTTATTTTAATTGAATGTCAAATATTTACCATAATATAAATTAAATGCTTCAATCACTGAAAATATAAATTTGCATGTCGTGTAATACACGAAAATCTCACCTAGTACAATAATATGGTTATTTACCTACTCACTTTCTGCCCCTAATTATATTATAAGAGGCCTAGTTATAAGACACCATGCATCTCGATCATTTTTCTATCTACAATTAGACATGCAAAAAAACCGGTTTGTACGGCCGGTTTGGGTGGTTTGGATTAACTGTCAGTTTGGATGGTTGGAGGACGAACCGGTTTTGACCAAAACCGGTTTGGGTTTGAAACTAATTTCTGAGACCGGTTTTTAACGGTTAACCGATCTAGTAATAAAAATAAAAATTATTATATCGGTTAACCGGGTGGGTTCCATCCGTTCGATATTTCAGACCTTCAAACCCGTTCAGTTAAAAAAAAACAATTTGGAAATTTGAAAAAAAAAAAAACGGTTCGGTTTTAAGCGGTTCGTTTTTGATGGGTTAACCAGTTTGTGCACCTCTATCTACAATTAGTTATGTATTGCACTTGTTCACATATATATATATATTCCACATTCAAGTTCATAAGGCAAGCAAATCATTCTCAAAATTCAGAATTGACAAAACATGCATACTTTGACTTAGAAAGATATAAGAACCACATTTAAAGGTTTGTAGAACAACAATTAAAGTACATAATATGAAAAACTAAGTTAAGATCGATACAAAAACACAGATAGAATCGATCTGCATCTAAATTGAATCGGAATGCTATAAATTAAACCCTGGACTGCACAAATTACCATCATCCCAAATAAACACTTACCCAATAACAATGATTAGTCAAAACCCTAGAAAACGATGGGGACTGAAACACTCAAAAAATTCCCTTGAAACTACTGGATTCGTACTAACTGATCGAGGAACAATAAGTATTTAACCGTATAAAAACTTGAAGTTGTGTGATTAACAATGGTATTGAAGGTTGGAAATCTAATTAACAAGAACAGTGAACACTAAACTGGCTTTTGATTTTCACAATGATGTGACCTCCTTGAACGCCGTTATTGACTCCGGTCATACTTTCCGGCAGATCGTTTGATTGCTTTGAATCAACAACGCTGCTTTGACGGTGTATATATTTGCCGAAGTGTATATATATGCAGATGTTATAACAATATAACCGCTGAATGTGCAATATTCGTGCATACGTATTATATGTACGTGGGTTAACTCTTTAGCATGGAACGAAACCGTATAGAAGTTACTCATTTTAGTTTAGGTAAGTTTCATAATTCATACCAATAATTAACTTAAGATAGGATTATGCACACAATTAAAATATATATACATTTTTAAAATTTGTATTTGAATTTGATATATTATGCAAAAAGTTCGTATGGTAGAACTAAAGTTAAAATGTTATAAATTTAATTAAATTAATTATTTAAAAGTAAAAGAAAAAGAAAATAAAAGTTTAATTGAATTTATCTAGCAACTTAAAGGGAAGTATTAGTAGTGAAACTTGGGCTATCCGTAGTATGTGGGTGAGGAGGGCGTGATGATAATATGGCATGACCCTTGTGCCTGTGCCTGGAACACCATTATCATCTTAAGTGAGTGTACGTGATGGGTTGGTAGGTGAAGGGGGTCGCATATGCAACACCCAAAAACCTTATTTAAAAAAATCAACCAATTGATTTGAATATAGCACCTCACTTACAAACCTTTTACTTATCACTCACAAACTCACTTTAAGTGGCGCCTATGAAACATCATCACCTTTATAATACATGAGATATAGAGTGGAACATATATAGGACATGAAGAGGTTTGGGACTCCTATATATAATTCTTTTTAAAGATGTTTATTCTGAGTAATTAAATATAAAAATATCATATGTATTAGTCACAAAGTATAAATATTTCACCCTCAATTTATACTTTTATTTCCCAATGGAAAGGTTCAATGGGAAACTATAAAAAAATGAAACTTGAGAACACTTGTATGCCGTTGATCTTTAATACAAAAATTTCAGTACAAAAGAAAATCCAGTAAAAAAAGTTTCAGTACAAAAAAAATCTATTACAAAAAAAAATAACAGAAAAAAAAATCCAGTACAAAAATAATCCAATACAAAAAAAGTCTAGTATAAATATTGATTTTTTTTTATTTGTATCAAATATCAACGATGAACAAGTGTTTCTCAGGTTTTTTTTTTATGGTTCTCCAATGAACCTTCATTTAGTTCTTTAAAGGAGTCTATACCTCTTTAAAATTTCTTAAATTTTGCGTAATAACTTTAATTTATTATTTCATGATTGCGTCCACTAATGTGTAGCTTCGATCCATAGTGCTTCCATCTCACTAATAACTCACGAATTGCATCATTTAGGCTCTAATAAACAAGGATGAGTCAGAGGAGTTTTTCACAAAGTGGGTTTCCTTTAGATTGGTGGACGGTTTCGTCACGTTTTCAGCGATTTCTGGGTGAAAGGCTGATCAGTTCGCCATGTTGAGGCTAGGTAGTCAAACTATTCCTTGTTTAAAAAAAAATAACTTTTACTTACTTGATTAGTAGATCCATAATCAAACTACATCTGTCTAAATGGTACTAAAGTTATTGTTAAAGTGTCTCTCTCTAAAATAGGTCGAGAATTCAAGTCGGGTAACCATTAATGATCTTCTACCCTAGTCGTTGAGGTAAAGTGCCTCAAATCCTTCCGTATGTACACGTCTCAAGAAAGCCTCACTCATGATATAAAACTCTTGAGTGAGTCCCCGCGCCCCGGGGGAGGGGGGGGGGGGGGGGTCCCTTTTTGAAATGGTTGGATCAATTGAAACTAGGTTAAAAGGGTAAAGGGCTTTGTGTTTGACATCCTAAATCTAGCCAATCCCACCGTTCAAAAAATAATATGAAATTTAGACTTAAGATTACCTCTTAACCATCAAAAGAATATGAACCGTTAAAATATAGCCTATTAATACCATTAAAACATCAAGAGGCTATCAAGAGTCTTTGATCTATCCATATATGTTCTCGAGCTACTTGCCAAATTTGTGACATTATTCATTGGACATATTTTTCACCCATCACGCATGATATATACCTTAAAGACATCAACCAAGTGCTAAATTTTATTGAATAATTCAGCAACCTTGATTTAAAGCACAACAAAATAAACTCCCAAAAAAATGTTGGTCACACAACCAAATAAAAACCAGTTGAGAATAGATTCTCTCTGGTTGATTGTCTGTTAAAATTCACTCTCATTGCTATAATATCATTGTCAAGAAAAGTAGTTATTTGAGCTTTCACTATTTCTTCCCCAAGTAATCCTTTATCTAAAAGAACTAAGATAATACCTTAAATTACCAAATAGAAATTTAAACTTCTATTTCATAATACAGAAAGCAAACGCCATTAAACATCTTATATAACAAAACCATTACCAATAACCAATCATCCTCGTTTTTCTTTACCTACCCTATCAATCCAGATACAATTCTGCCAATCGATATGAAACATTCATCATCCACTTCATCTTCATCATCATCATCATCATCATATACTGGAAATACTTTATCCATTTCCTCATTTAATTCCTTCCTTAAAACAAGATTTTCTTCTAATAATTGTTCTAGTAATATATATACATCTCTCCCAATTTTAATCAATGCAGCATCTTCACCTTCATCCTTCTTTAACCTAATTAATTCCTCCTTTAGTTCCTCCTTTAAGGTATTTTTTTCAGCAAATAGTTGATTTACTGATCGCAATACAATTTTTGTAAAATAATCTTTTTTAGCATCTTCCGCTAAACCCTTCCTTAGTCTAATTATTTCTTCCTCTAAAGCAATATTTATTGCTAATTGTTGATCATAATAAACTCTTTGTTCTTCAGATTGATGAAGAATTGCATATATCTTATCACCTTCTTCCATTTGCAGCTGCAATAAGTCAACAACATATTGAAAGTCAACACAAATGGATGAATCAAATTGAAAAAAAAAAAAAACAGGTTGATTCAAGAACCTCATGAGGAGTCTGCTCGCCTCGAATGCTTCGCCCATCAAACAAGAATGAAGTATAATTAAAATCTACAAATTGTCGGTCACAGTAAACATTCAAAAGCTTCTTCAGCTTATTGCTGCTTTTGATTGTAAAGAACACTTCAATACCATACTGGAAACATAAACCATATGTAGATGATATCAATATGCATCATGTGTGACAAAATTGCAAAAGAAATGATTCCCAAATAGTAATTTAAGAGTGAGATAATTTTAGAACAAATCATATAAACGAACACTTGTACATTTTGCTTTCAACTATGATATGTCAAGTGCTAATTAGAACTGCAACATGCATCGTGGTTTTCTAATTACAATCTGTTTATGTTTTGAATCTGTTTCCGAAGATAGATTCCACATTCTACTTCAAGAGCCAAAAAGGTAAATTTTTAACTTGAAAATTGACAAAAGCTGCTTAATCTGCTGTAGATAGAAATGAAAACCACATTTTCAGCAATGTAGAACAATCAAAGTACAGAATATGAAGACAAAATGCAGAGACAAAACACAAACAGAATTCTGCAACAAAATTGAATCGGAAGTTATACTACAGAAGAACTCTGGATATACATGATTGAAATTAACCAGTGCGATGAACTAAACCCTTACATGCACAGATTGTTATCCTCTCAAGTAAAAACACAATCCCAACCACCATCTAGAAATCAGTAGATTTGTACTAATAATGTCACAATAAGTATCAAATAAAAAAAACCCTAACCTGGTCTTCGACAATCAAACCGATGATCGGCCCGCGATAGTCGGTGCCAGTTTTCTTATAGTTGTTGAATCCTGGCATATTTTCGGGCGGGACGATTGACGTAGTTTGATTCAGCACCGCTGTTTAGTGTTTATCATAGAAGCTGATTTTGGGGGATGTATTGTTATTATTATTAATTATTAATGCATATATTTTGATAATATTGTTGGCCGGTGTACAGGTGTTCGTATATGATATGACAAATTCACAAGTGTTAATAGGATTGAAAAGTGTCCGATTTCCAAAGGGTCACCTCTGCTAAGACTAGCGGTTTGCCCAGTGAGTGATGAAGCAACGGGCGTGAACAATTTTTTCTCGTGTGCGTCTCTGACATTTCAATTTTTGTCATTTTCGTCCAATCTACTAACTCCATTTGGCTGAAATGCTAAAGCGTCCAAACCATATGAACGAAAATGAACAAAAATTGGAATATCAAAAACACAGGTAAGAAAAAACTTTTTGAACGAAAATAACAAACTGTTAAAACCACAAGAACAAAAATAACAATTTAATCACAAATTTATTATAGTGATGCATTGAGTTCACCCCTGCCACTTCTATTAGCAAGTATATTTACCCAACACACCTTTTCTTGTGTGTCATGTGTTTCCCTCCTTGACCAACACACTTCTCTCACACATGATCTTATCTTTAATATTCTCTTACATTTTTTTTACGTAAAATCACTAAAATAAACATACGATCATTGTTTTATAAAATGACTTTTTGTTTATTTTAACTAAACATTTTAACGTAAATCGATCTATGCACATACACCACACCATCTACATTGGTTAAGCCACCAACAACACAAGCAACAAAAAACAATTAGAAAGTACAATGAGTCCACAAATACTACCAATAAGACAGAAATATGTGTCACAAGAAAAAATTAACTTGCGTTCCCCTAAGGCTATATACACAAACACATGGTTTTTCTTTTTTCTGTTGGTAGCTTTGTTAACCCGTTGTACTATATGAATAATTTTTTAGTCGGTGGTAAGGCTTCGTCAGCTTGGTTGTCGTGGTGTCTTTGAGCCATTGGTGAAATATCAATATATTCAGTTTAGAATGCAGAATAACAATGTCTCGAATTAAAATAAATACGATATATATTTATTCTAAATACATTGCTCGTATTTGTATTTTTAATTCAAGCCACAATTATAATGGATTCAAACAAAATTCAAAATTTCAAAAACAGATTGGTTTTTCTAATCCGATACTAAACTCACTTTCAATAGCCCAAATTGATTGGTTTTTCTAATCCGATACTAAATTCACTTTCAATAGCCCAAATTGAGGAAGTTTATCCGATTAACGAGAGTAACCAGCGAGATCCGATGAGTCTTAAAATTTGTAGATGGTTATAAATTTTGTTTAGATGACAAAGTTTGCAATTAGGAAACCAAATTCGGAACCTTCAAACTGATAGGAGCTTGCATTGTGTATGTGGTGTATGCATGGTAGTATGGAAGTTGTCAATTTTTATTTCATTTAGTGTAATGGGTCATTTGCGTTATGTTTATTTTATTTGTATGCGCATGTTTTGAGTAAGTTGGAAGTTTTCAAGTAGTACAATCATGGGTGACCACCTGATAGTGGGTAGTTTTGTTAACTGTTCGACTGGTTTTGATACACTATCGCAAATTACTATCATAAATCACTTGCGTTATGTCACACCGTGCATAAATATTATTATTTTTAACCAACCTTATGAACAAAAATGCAAGTCGCACTAACAATATCAAATTACAATTGTACCTTGTTAGACTTAATTGTTGAACCTAGTTTTTTCGGCTCAAGAATGTAATTAAAAGTTTGTATTTAAAATTGATTATGTAAATATATAACAAGTCAATGGGTCCTAGTGTAACATATGTAAATTAGAAATCGTATTTGTATAAGGGATGCGTCGATTCATAGAATGTATATGACGTATAATCCCTGTCGTTGTGCGTATATATATGTTCGTCAAGAACAAGGATCACTTATAACACCACCATCTAAGTTGGCGTGTTAAATTGATCGCGTGTCATGTACTTTTGGTGTTTTCTACCCACTAATTTCGTCTTAAACAACAGAATAGTTATCAATGTATACTCAAATAAAAACAACAATAATAATATTCATTTACTTACTGAAACTTATGATTTCTATTTCAACATGTAAATTAAAATTTTAACATGTTCATAAATTGCATTAAAAGGTTAAGTTACAAAGAAACGATTACGTTATGTACCTTGCAATTCGACAGATCGGATGTAGCATTCCTATACAAAAGAAGACCATGATAGTATTCATAGTGGGTTTACATACTTTAACAAAAGTTTTTGTACGTTTATGCGATTAACTTAATCGAGATGCTAATCTGGATATCTTGCAATCTTGCTTTCGCTGACACCTGCATATGCAAACCTTTTAGAGATCAACAATTAATTGTAAAATGATATGTGTTATACCCATGTGACATTCCTTTGAGTCTGTTTGCCAATCTAACCTAAAGTCGGTTACACGAAAAAAAAAGTTAAGTTTATTACTCTATGCATGTCGCCGCGTACCTTTAAAGCCATATAATATATAAGCTGCTTTGTTTCTTTTGAAGAAAAATAGCAAAGCTGAAACCTCACTGTACAATGAATAGCGTCTTGTTGATGCAATGATATGTTTCTCGTTATCATGCAAAGAAAATGTATATTTAAAATAATGATCAGCTGTTGATATAAATACAATAATAATTTAGGATTTGATCACGATCGTGTACCTTCTATGTTTATATAATCTTGTACTTTCGACCTTTTAAGTTCAAACTTATCATCAGATGGTCTTTAAATTTAGGCAAACAACTATAAGATATAATATAAACAAATTTAGACCATGAAAAAGTAAAAAAAAAAAAAAATTAATTAATTCAGAAGCATCCTGCAGAAAGGTGTAGACAAACGACGTATATCGCCGATACGCAGATTTATAAGATCAAAGCTTGACAGATTGAAACTTATTAGAAGTTATCATATTCATGAGAAGACTGTGTATTCGTCATATTCTATGGCTTAACATTTTAAAACTTGTGAATAACTAGTCGAGATCTTTAAGCAGAAATAGAAATTTAGCTCAAAAGAACATTAAGAATATATTTAATGCATAGAGTCAGGTAAGATTGAGTCGGGACATTGTTGTGAATTGTGATAATATCCAAATAGGCAAATACATTTCTCCAATGTTAAAAAATGCAACCCAAATTGGTTCGGGTAGAAAAATACTATTTTAGATTCAAGTTCGGTTTCGGATATAGCCAGAAAATTTCAAATCCAAATAACTCATCATCTGACCCGATGAAGACACATAGGCAAAATAAGAAATTAAAATATAAAATCAAAAGAAAACAAGCAGTTAAATATAAGAAATTATAGACACTAAAAAATAAGAAACTAAAATATATAAATAGAAAAATAACCAACGAAGAAGCTCTATTGAAAAGTAAATCAATGCAACAAATCTTGCAAATAAGGGAAACAAAATCCCGCATAAATAAATCTCAAATCTATTTAACACTAGAAAGAAAAAGTAGAAGGCGTACCCGGAGCTTAGCGACAAGCGCTACCACGTTTGCGCAAGGTCCAGCGAGGGGCCGCGGATCCCTTCGCGATCTGATGTGCACGGCTTACCCTCCACTTTGTGCGAAAGACTGTTTTTGCAACTCGAACTTGTGACCTCTAGATCACAAAGCAGCAACCTTACCAGTTACTCCAAGGCCTAAGGCCCGCCCTCTAAACTAGAAAGAAAAACTCAATGTACAAAATAAAAAAACAAATATAAACAAATGTAATTTGCACCAACTAAAAACATGAACAAAAGTATTTAAAATAAGAAAAATAGTCATTAATACATATAAAACAAAGACCCTTTGCAAAAAGCAACTTAACGGCTAAATACGTGGTCAAAAACCAAAACACATGCTTCAATATACCATTTATACCGTTCATTAATTTTTTGTGTTTTACTTCCATTCGTCTTCTTTCGTTTCTCATCACCTATCTCCCTCCGGCAACCTACAACTCCGGCACCTATAGCTTCATTCTTGAACACCACGAGGCCTTTACAGGTGGACACTGCATGAAAGCATCTTGCGAAAATCGGCGCATCAAACTCACATTACGGAATAACGACATTTGCAACCGATAAAGGGAGCGATGCACTCTCATCACCGCAACAAACGCATCATACACAGATTACTTGTAACAGTTTAATTAAAGAGGATCCTTTTCATATCCTTTTTCTTAAAAAGGAATATAATACTTACCTAACACTCCTAAGTTTGTTGTGGGCCATAGGAACGTTAGAAAAAACAAGCGACGAGAGGTCTCTGTACAACCTCACAATTGAATCAAAAGTTGTCATAACCGAAAAAATTGGGTTGCAAAGATGAGAAGGAAGTAATGCCGAAGTTGGATTTATTGGAAGAGTAGCGAGATAACGCAAAGATAAAAGAAAGATACAAGATAAAGATAGAGTACCGGAGTAGTACTAAAAATTATGTGAGGAAGCAGGTTTTGAACCCAAGAGATTTTGTGTTAAGGAACGACGCCAGCCATAAAAAAGTTGAGGAAAAATGGGTCCTAAAGGGTAGGGCTCATACATGGTGAAAGAAACTCACAAACAAGGATTATACAAGCTCGAAGCAATATATGGGGAAGCGGCCCCAACGCATCGATACACAATGAATCTACGCCAATTCTACGTGTAAACAACTATAAAGATGGAAAATGGTAAGCAAACCCCCTCACCCACGATATTTAAGACGGGGAGATTACGTCCTAACCAGAAGTCGGCTTTTAATGTAAGTTTTTATTGTCATGTATGTGTGAATAGGCGAGCTTTTAAATTATGTCTTCAGTTATCATGTATGCCCTCTCAGACTAATCATCATCCGCATACTCAGTATATCCAAATAAAAAATAAAGGTAGGGTCTAAGAAGGGTGAGACGTAGACAACCTTAACTCTACCTAGTAAAAATAGAAATAGAGAGGTTGTTTCCAATGATACCCGGCTCATGATGCTTGATTAACCGACCAACCCAACTCTTTTAACGTTATTTTCATAAAATTAAGTAAAATAACGTTAAAATTATTGCAATTTTTACTTTTCCCCTCGAGAGCTCACACATATACGTATTATATGGGAGCTCTCTTAGACTAAAAAACTGTCAAATTTTGTAACTTGGCCTTTTGATCGCCATAATGGTCAGATTTTTAATAGCAATGGTTTAGTAACATGTGATCTACGAAACAAAGAAACAACGTACATTGCTCTAGAAGATCCGACATCCTACTTCTTTAAAGGCTACCGAACCCTAAAAAAATAAGGGCCCACAAGGTTTGGTCTCATCTTACTTGTGTAAAGGCTTATGCTCCCTAAAACAATAAGGACCACGAGGTTTGATCTCAGCCTACTTGTGTAAATGTTTGGGCTCCATAAAGCCAAAAGATCCCATGGGAATTGGGAAGGTAGTCTTATCTTCCACAAAGAAAGGCGAACAATCCTATAAGGCGGGACCTTATGCCTCCTAAGAACAAGCCTTTGAAAAAAACGAAACCAACGGTTTGAACTAGCAAGTTCACTCCATTCACCAAGATATGAATACCCATGTACAAATAATACATTAAAGAACATAGAATAAAAGATCATATAAACATTAGTCATCCTTATAAAAGGGTCCAAACTAAGCATCCTAAACACAAAGTAAGATAACCACGAGCCAGTCTAAAATCCATAGTGTCCATTGGTACACAAACATTATAACAAAGGGCATGCCCTTTGAGAATTAGTAAACCAAAAGAAAATCAAAGGAGGGCATCTCCTCCCTTACCAGTGCCAGCATCCCGAAACAAATTAGTCGGATCCACAGGATTCCCATCACCGCCACCTAAACAACTCTTAATGGCACCTTCATCACCACCGCCTCCTCCAATCAGAACATTAGATAAAGGGCAAACAAGAGCTTCCCCTCCTTGAAAGACCTTTTCACCATCTTTCTCAACCGATTGCTCCACAGAAACCACCTTCCCCATGGATGTTGGACCTCCCTCCACTGGCTTTTCCGTAACTTCTTTTTCCATCACTATATCCACAATATGTTCTGCATTTACCCTCCCTTGGAGAGTGGAAAATTTCCTTTGGAAGCCCTCACTTTGTCCCCTTAGAGACTGAACCTTATTCATTACATTAGGAAGCAGAGAACCCATTCTTGCAAATTGTTGATAGATTTTCACGATGGCATCCTTAACACCAACCCTAACAACGTCCAATTTTTTAGCAGGAGAAAAAAAACCACGGACACGTTCCCGACAAACAAAAAGGCCAGAAGAACAGTTATCATTATTATGAACAACCCTAGAAGAAACTAATTTGTCATCATCAGTAGACTGACCATCACCATGATCATTATTACGAACCCAAGACGAAACTAATTTGTTATCACCAGTAGAATGACCATCACCATGATCATTATTACGAACCACCAAAGAAGAAACTAATTTGTCATCACCAGTAGAATCACCATCACCATGACGGTAGGAATCCCCACTTACATCTCGGGTCCTCTTAAAAGGACCACCTTGAAAAGAAACACTTTTCTTCCTCTTTGATCTCTTATCAATTGGGTTAGAAGTGCCAACATCCCCAGCAGCAGCTTCAGTACCACCTACGGGAGGGGGAAAACCTCCCTCCTTCCTAGATACTGGCGTTCGCAAAATACTCTTATATTTATAGCCAGGCCTATACAAGAATGCAGCATCATCAACATGAGTAGGCCCTTTCGCCAATGGACGAGATTGGTGCTCAATGGCATCGGTAGATGCTTCAGCAAACATATTCAAAATACTCATTTCTGGAGGGAAAAAAAAACAGGGAAGTAAAATCAATAACTAGTCAAAACTCAAAAAGATAGATAAGTTATACCTTTCTACAATTCTACCCCTTACGGAACACAAGTTTCACTTTTATTGAGTCCATCAGACACAAGCACAAATTCATAATAAGCACTAACAAATGCAGTGAATTTAAAGATTAAACATCATAAGAAGAATCAAGAAAGGGTGGCAGATCAAGTGCCCCATCACGGTTCCCCCAATGCATATTAAAAAGGATTAGTGACTTCTTCAAACAAAAAAAAGACTATCTTTCGATTTGTAAGAGATGGTTTCGTGTGATAGATGCGTTATGCACAACGAATCCTCAACAATTTATTGTCAGTCAAAATACTGGTAAAATGAGCCAACTATAGGGACAATCTCGTGAATACTGATAAAATGATCATAACTGTAGTGACAATCTCGAGAATACTGATAAAATGATCCAACTGTAGGAACAATCTAGTGAACCTTACACATTATTTCAAAGTGTGTAATCTTTCCCATAAGGGCCAACTTGAAAAGTGTTCAAACCCAAAGATTCAAGCACCAAAAGATAAGGTAAACGGAAAAGCATGTTAGAAAACTCAGAGAACTTGTACACACGAACATAACCAACCAAAGGATCTTTGATGCCTTACAAGACTCTAGAAGTCAAAGATCAAAACGATCGCTAATGGAATGCGGCCGAAGGAAGGCCGTTAAAGTTTTGTTGTCTAATTTCAAAAGTGGCAGAGCGGTCTCTTTTATAGTTCAGCAGGTAGTCGGACGTGGGTTCAAATGCTCGAGGGGAAAAAACAGAGAGAACAGCAAAGGGGCTTAAAACTACACGAGTGGATAGATTTACGGCTACTACTTCTCGACTATAGAGAGAGGAACTAATGGTAACAAGCCAGACCAATTGATCTTCAAAAACATCCTTCACCTTAGTGAGAGAGGACATTCACTATAAGACCTAAGTTAGACGAATGGTTCAATATCAGTGTTTCCATACGTCAATCCCTTGAACAAACATACTGCACACACCCATGATCAATTACAAACGGAGAATCAAAGGAAAATACTTGATTGAAGAAGGAAGCACTAACCTGGTCGGAGAGAAAGCAAAATGAACGGGAAAATGAGAAAAATGAAATAAGGAACAAGTGTTAAAAAGGGGAAATAATGATCATGGGTAACCGTGATACATATGATAACTATGACATTCTTGACTTAACTGGCCGCCACATTAAAAGAATTGATCCTTAGGCGTGTGAAAAGGAAAGGTGACAAGTAGAGTTTGCCCCAACCTTGTGCTACGCACATGCTTACGCCAGACTAAGGGTGATGACGGAAGTAAGGCCACACTTGTTACCCTTCCCCAAGCATACACCTTTCGAAGAATATAACATATGAAGTTAGCGGATACCTCCTCTCTAAGTCTCAACAGTCAAATAAGATGAAACAACGAAGCTTGTCTACCAAACCAACCTATGTGAAAAGTCGAAGCCAAGGTACAAGACAAAAAGTATATAGTAGACGAGGCTGAAGGGGGGTTGTGCAATCCCTTTTGTTATGAGGGACTACGCCAAAAGAGAAAACGAACAATGCAACCTTGGATGAAAAAACACTTTGAAGGAGTTACCCTTTGGGAAGGATCATGGGTTCACATAAGAGAAAGCAGACGTGTCCAAAAGTTTTATATAAAGCATGATGAGTGGAAGCTTGGATCGTCACAATAAAAAACATTACACACGTATAGTACTGTTAGTTCAATTTGTTCTTACATTCTAGTAATCGGGAGAAAAGATCACACTTACCTCCTCTAATTTACTTACTTGTAATTGTTTAATCAGAGGATCCCTTTTCAAATGTTCTCCCTTAACTTAATAAAATACATACCTTTACTACTTTTTGGAGCATCAACACCAGCATATTCCTCTAAATCATTACGTAGTCTAGATAATTCCTCCTCTAGAGATAAAATTATTGCTAGTTGTTGATGATACTGAGCTTTGTGTTCTTCAGACAGATGAAGAATTGCATGTATCTTATCACCTTCTTCCATTTGCAGCTAAAACAACAGATGAACACAACTTATTGCAGGTCACCACATTACAGATAAATCAAACTGGCAAAAAACACGGTTAGATTTAAGAGAACCTCATAAGGAGTCTGCTCGCCTTGAATGCTACGCTCACCAAACAAGAATGAAGTAGCATCAAACAAGACTGAAGTAGAATTACCAACCACAAATTGTCGGTGATCACAGTAAGCATCCATCAGCTTCTTCAGCTTAGTGCTTCTTCTGAGTGTAAAGAACACTTCAGTACCATACTGAAAACACAATAGGCGTCGACAAATCAAACCAAAAGAAGATGATATCAATATTCATCATGTGGTAAACACTGAACACATAGGGTCATTCTCTACAGAACAAACTCTTACAACGAACCATGTAAACACTTACACATTTGCTTCAATTATGATATATGTAAACAGTTACTTACCCCACTCACTTTCCAAGTCTAATCACAGGCTCACAGCCAGCAAGTACTAGTTACAACTTACAAGCATGCATCGCGATTTCTAATTACCATCAATTTATGTATTAAATCTGTTCCCAAACATATTCCACGTTCAACTTCAAGAGCCAAACATGTCATTATTAAACTTGAAATTGACAAACACTACTTAATCTGCTGTAGAAAGAAATGAAAACCACATTCGCAGCTATGTAGCACAATCAAAGTACAGAAATGATGAAAAAAGTGCAGACGAAAAACGAATAGAATTCTGAAACAGAATCGAATCGGAAGTTGTGAGTTCCGAGTACAGATGAGCTATGGTTAGACGTGATTAACATCAACAAAGCTATGAACTAAACCCTAACATACACAGGTTGTTCTCCGGGAGTTAAAAAAACCTAACCTGGTCTTTGACGATCAAATTGATCTTAGATCTTCGATCGCCATCTCCGTAGCCGTATCCGGGCTTCTCACCTCCATGGTTGTTGGTTCCTGACATATTTTCCGGCAAGACGATTGACGTACTTAGAATCAGCACCGCATCGACCGCTGTTTACGAAGAAGCTAATTTTGGGGCTAAATTATTTATATTGTTCGGCCGGTGTACAGGTGTTCGTATAGGCTCCCAGACGCGTGTTAACCGGATTGAGAGGTGTCGGCTTTCCAAAGGGTCACGCATATATGTTTGTTAATACAGCTTACTGCCATTACAGTTTTATTTTTTTTATTTTTTTCTAATTAAACTTGGGGAATTCATCTTTGAAGTTTAAGGGGGTGTTTGAGATTGCTTATTTAATTGAACAAGTGTTTTTTTGGCTAAAGAGGTTATTAATTTATGACTTTTACATAATGAGTTTTTAAAAAAGTGTTTGAATTAACTTTTATAATTAGAAAAACCGATAAGTCAATAGGTTAAAGTATTTGGATTAGCTTATTCATGTAAAAAGGATGGATTGAGTATAATTGTAATTTTTTTTCTAAAAAGCCAAAAATCAAAAAGTCATTTTCAAAAGGCTTTTGGTTTGACAAACACTTTGTTTTAACTTATTAGCTTTTTGAAAAAGCTAATATATAAATAAGTTATTTCCTACCGCAATCCAAACACGCTCTAAATGAGGGAGCCTGAAAACACTAACCCAAATCTGAAAATCTAAAGGCCAAACTCAAATAGCCCCAGCCCTGCGCACTGCCATTTTTTATATCTGTATTATAAAATTCAAGATTTTTGTTTAAAATTTTTTTTGTATATAACCTCACCTCCCTCACTTTATTACGAAAATTTCCGACCTTTAAATGTTTTTTGCTTTAAGCCTCGTCAATATTTGAGTAAGATTTGGGTTTGTCTGAAAAATACCAAAAAACTCATAAATGTCTTTCTGAGCATTCCAAAAAATAAAGCGTGATACTCCCTTAATTTTCAAAATTTTATAATTTATATTTATTTTAAATTAATTACATTACTATTTTCAGTTCTTTTATATTTTTTATTTTATCTTAAATTATAAAATAGATTCAAATTTCAAAATCATTAAAATTTGTTAATATTTAATTAATTATTTATCTTATATATATTTAAAAAAATATATTGCATTCTTATATCATTAAGGTTTGCAATACTTAACAATTTCATTCCATTGTTAACAAAAACAGTCTCTAACGTTTCAAATTTTATCAAATTTCCTAACATTTTAAGTCTTAAAATTTATCATCTTAAAGTTTCAAGTAACAGTTTTCGTCCTTAACGTTTCAGGTATTGTCAAAGGAGGCCTAAAACTATTTAATTTTTAATTTTGACACTTCTTTAATTTGTATAATTTGACGATCTGTTAAGCACAACATACATTATATCATTGACTTAAATGGTCTTGCATGCTCAATCACTTGTAGATTTACATTCATTTGCACAATGGATCGTCATGTCTTATATATATATATATATATAGAGGGATGTTCCATTAAGAACTAAAAGAACCATTTATAACCACATGTTTTAAACATAAGGTGGTTAATTAACCGCCGGGCCTACTTATCTTCTCTCTCCTAATAAATCATTAATGCACCATGTACAAGTGTTTTATGCGGTTTTTACAGTTCTCAATGTAATCTTGGTTCTTAATGGAATGTAATCCTATATATAGATATATAGTTGACCAACTACTTTTATAGTTGACAAATATTACTTTAGGTGTGTAAAAGGTTAAACAGACGAGTTTTGTTATTATGTAGGATTGCATGGACTTAGATTAATGAAATGGATTGTTTTTCATTTGTTTAGTTGTCTATCTTTGAACTTTTGTTGAATTTGGTGATTTTGCATGGAATTATTATGTTTGGTTTAAACAAGTAATCATGTATTTTATTTATGAAACTGTGATGGCACGAGTGACAAACTATCGCATCATTCCCCGATTATTCCGTCATCGGTTGGGGTATAACATAAATTAAGTACACATGTGTTACATCATAAAATGAAGGGCTCATTTTGACTTTTTTTTATCAGCTTTCTAAAATCATGTTCACATAATATGCGTCTCATATATATATATATATATATAGTAAGATATTCACGCGATACTACGAAGACAACAAAGTTAATTATGTTTATTGTTTTATTTTCCTTTTAGTGTTCAAGTAATTAGTGGTGTTACAAATCTAAAGTATAGACCACCAAGGATCTTCAAACTAGATACTACGAAAAAGACAATGTTAATTATGTTTACTGTTTTATTTTCCTTGTAGTGTTCAAGTAATTAGTATTGTTACAAATCTAAAGTAAAGACCACAAAAGATCTTCAAACTATGTTCAAACTATATAAAATTAAGAGACAAAAACAAGACCTACTTAAAAAGTAATAACCGTAAACAAACTATAATTACGAGCAAGCGCTCATCAATGGAAAATAGAAAAGGAAAGTCTGGATATCAAACATAGGGACGCTGAACATATTATAATATTAGACCCTAAAAGCAATGATACTCTTAACTAAATAAAAAAGAATTGATTTTAAAATTTATTTGTTCTGGTTTTAAAAACGATTTTTATAATTAAACTAAAAGACAAAGAATTAGAAACTTTAAAACAAATAGGCAAATTGGATTTAATTAATCCAAACTTTGACGTTTTGGCCGACAATAATCCCAACCCAGTTTATTCTTACCAACAATCCCAACTTTGAAACTATTTTCCGATAACAGTCCATCGTTAAAAAAAGTTAACCACCGTTAGTTTTAGCTGACGTGGCCTTACCCTTTATATGAATCAGTAAATACGTGGCTTTTCTGACATGGAAAATCACTTATATACATATACGACCACATCAAATATCTCAAATGCCTGGTATCCTAAACCCTAATTTTGCACCCCCAAATTCAACACGGTCACCGATCGAGTTGGTGGAAGCAAGAAGTATCCAAGATGAGTAGTTCTTCGTCATCATCCTCTGCTAAAAGTAAGAAACCTAACATCTTTAAATTAGGAATCGATGGAAATGTGTATTGTAATCATGACAAGATTGCAGTCT
>WOUH02000009.1:6240232-6250504 GCA_009936405.2 Stevia rebaudiana
GTAACACTTAGTGGCACGTGTGATGAACAATCGTATCACGCTCCGACGATTCCGCCGTCGGTTGGGGTGTGACAATAATCATTGCATATAACCCGCAAATAGGTTTATCTGAAAGCGATTCACGATTCAGAGATTAATCCAGGCAATCCCCTGTTCATGAGGATTCGATTCAATTCAAGTAATAGGTTTGATTGTCTGTTTATATTCATGTTTTTACACCCAATTATTCAACAATATTTTGGAAACTTTGTAATCAAAATTAAGGTTCTGATAACTCGTTAAATTCAACGATCAACGCATCTGAATCACTAGAAGATTCCCCGTACACGAAACACCCAACCATGGGTTAATCCAACATATTTGATTTAAGCTTACATATAATTATCTTAAACACCATGTTGTTGGCATCCTCAACTATAGCCAAGGAGAATTATGAACAGGTGTGACAACAGATTTAACTTGAAGATACTTGTATAACGCGTCCATCCCAAACTCTCTACCGAAACCGCTCATTTTATAACCTCCATAAGGGGAATCCGCATCGAACGCCAAATAACAATTTATCCAAACGATACCCGCACGAAGTGATCTCGAGACAGTGTTTGCTATGTTTAAGTCCTTGGTCACGATCCCAGCGGCTAAACCATAACGTGTTGAGTTAGCTCGCGCGATCACCTCCTCAATCGTTCTAAAAAGTTTTAAAATATCATTAAAATGTATAAATAATTACAGTTTTGCATTAAGGGTTTGTTAGTTAGGGTTTACTTGAACTTAATGAGGCATATAACCGGGCCAAAAATTTCATCTGTCGCGATAAGCATGTCATCCTGAAAACATAGAGTAAAATGAATGTAGATATTAGGAGTGACACTTTTCGTCACTGCATGGGAATAATAAGATTTTGGATTGTCATATCTAATTAACTCGTTTAATAAATATATCATGTTTGGGCTGACAAGTTTAATAAAACAACATACGGTCGACCTGTTAAGCCGTTTAACCCAGTTATTATAGATTACTAATCCATTTAGAATATTTACAACTTGATTACAACCAACCATCTAGCCAATCCGTTTGACGCGTCAGAAAATTGGGCTAAACAAATCGTGTTCAAGTTGAACTATTCATCACACCAACCCAAAACCCATCAATCCAATATGATTTACATTGTACCATGACTTATTCTATTTACCTTAACATCGGTGAAGATTGTTGGCTCGATATAATATCCCTTCTCCCCGAAAGGCTTTCCCCCGGTTAGCAATGTAGCACCTTCTCGCTTTCCATGTTCTATATATGAAAGTACTTTATCATATTGTGCCTTATCAGCCTATAAGTTGAAGTGTTAGCGTTGCAACTTGCAAGTAGTAACATGGTTTTAATATATAATATATTTGTTAGAATAATATATATATATTAGAACCAAGTTTTAGTTACCTGAGGTCCTTGAATTGTGGAAGGATCAAAAGGGTCACCAACGGTTAGTCCTTTTAAGTTTCTTGCAATCTTGGTCACGAATTCATCGTATACGCCTTCTTGAACAAAGACTCGCGAGCTACACACGCAATATTCACCCTAAAAGCGACAAATTAAGAAGAATGAAATCAAACTGGTGAATGGTTGATTATCATACGTTTTCACATGTTAATTAATTATTAAAGTAATTAAAAAGTAATATTAGTATGGGATATATCACTTTAGTTTGTTTTTCATGTTGTGTGTCTGTTAACAGATAATCAATTAAACCAATGTAACTGAAGTAAAAAGAAAAAAAGAAAAAAAACGTGATAGAATTGGATGAAAATATGTGCTTAATTATTTGTGAGAAATTATAATTAAGTTGGTTTTTGTTGTTGGCAGATTTGTATCAAGAAAAGCAGACGAAGCAAGTGGGCTTCAAAATGTGATCTTTAAATGGGCCACGTCATACATCATGGGCCATGAGGTGGTAAATAAAAGAAAAGGAACAACAGGAATTAGGGAATTTATTCGCATACGGCAAATACATTAAGACATGGATTCAATTACAGAGTTTGATTGATTTAATTTATTTGTTCTTTTTAAAAACCTTATTGCATTATCATGAGTTTTTGGTTTCGTTGGATCGTGAGCAATTTGTTCCGTGTTATTGTTTTGCAACCGTGAATTGGTAATTGTGTGAATGAGCGAATCTTAGGATGATGTTCCACCTTTTCACTTTAACCAAACACTACTAAAGTCATGTCTACGTGAATTTCATTAAAAAGCGGAACGTTTGCTATTCACGTGAATGTGAAATCCGAAAGCGGTTACTTATCATTAATTGTTTAAAATCCCAATCAAGTTTGTTGCTACTCCAATCGTTTTTATAACCAAATCAAAGATAAATTTTAGTTTCATCATCTAGTTTAATAATTAGAAGTTAAATTAATTAGGTGTAGTATAACCTGACAAAAGCTTTATTATAGTGACCACGTGCTCCTTTGTGGATACGGTACCATATTTGCTATAGTCATCTAGGTTTGTTAGATTTTTGTGTGACCCTTGCGACGGTTCATTTACTTATTAACCAGTGGATGCATGTTATTAGCGGAACCATAAAAAATTAAAATTAAAAATTGGACTCCAACAATAAACATAGCTCGTACCTTGTTAGCAAAACCACCCATAAGCGCAATATTGACGGCTGATTCAACATCCACATCATCAAACACTATGAGAGGGGATTTGCCTCCAAGCTCCAGCGATACCGATTTCAGATTACTTGTGGCGGCTGCTTGCATTATGAGCCGCCCGACTTCACTCGACCCAGTGAAACTCACACAGTCGATGTCCATGTGTGAACTTATGGCAGACCCAGCTGTCGGTCCATACCCGTTGATCACATTAATCACACCATCTGGAACACCCGCCTAATTAATAAAAAGAAATTCATATCAACTCCATCAAAACAAGATGATTTATGATAAAAGAAAAAAAATCAAACCCAAACACCCGAAAGGCATACCAGTTTAGCTAAATGGGCACAATAAAGAGCCGAAAGTGGTGATTGTTCCGCTGGCTTGACCACCATGGTGCATCCTGCAGCCAAGGCTGGTGCGGTCTTGAAAAAGAACATTCCCACAGGGAAGTTCCATGGGATAATATGACCAACAACACCAATAGGTTCATATAATGTGTAGCCTTGCAATTGGTTTGCCAATTTTAATGTTTTTCCATGGATTTTATCAGTCGCACCTGCATAATATCTGATAAATTATGTAGTAAGATATATATTTTGGAAAGTAAAACCAACAAAAGTTAATAATCTATTAGAGTGGATAATTTATGACACGACTTGTTAACACGATATTATTTGACAAGAAGTAAAGAAGGTTATTGGTTGAGATAAATTGGTCGACATGTTGATGACAAGATTAAAGACGTGTCTAAAAAGTTCAACTTGCTTAATCTGTTTATGTCATATATGACACGTCTAACTTATCATGAGAAACATGTTACTATGTTGACGACACTATTTTTAGATTTGTTGATCGTAACAATGTGGTCTTCTAAGCTATAATCTGGGTTACTTTGATGACTTATGTTTATCGTTTTAATTGTGTCATAGTACTTATTAACCATATTTAGAGAGTACCATTAATTATTTATCAATATGTATTAAACTTTATATATCTAATCGTGTTAAACATGTTGTGTTGTTCGTGTTATTGAAGTATAATCGTGTAAAATGTGTCATTTAATCTGACTACTAAAAATGATTGTGTTAATTCAAAGTGACATGTTTAGTTAAACGTGTCATATTCATGTTCATTAGTTGTATTAAAAACATCATATTTATTTAACGTAGCACGATATGTTTTGCGAGCTCCAATGTTTTTCATCAAGAAATAAGAATATAGACCTTAGTACGCTAGCTGCAAAAGGAATTTCTCTGGTCTTCCCGGTCGAGAACACCTTGCCAACATCAATGGCGTCCAATGCTGCTAATTCTTCAAGATGTTCTTCCACTAAATCCACGAGTTTCATCATTATCCTTCCTCTCTCCTGTAAGTAAACATATTACAATCATCAAATTGTATTCAGATTACTTGAAAGTTAATAGATATAAGCCTGACTTCTTATGTTTACCAAGCCAAGTCCATCTAATTCATGCTTCGATCATCAACGATCCTCAGAGGATATAAATTAGGGCCATTTTAATCTAAGATAAATCAAAGTTGGAGTGATAAAACGACAATAATGTGTAAGTTTGATTTAATTAAATACTAATAATTATTAGTTCACTAATTTTATTGAACCTCAATTGATGCATAATGAAATAAACGTGAAATTACATCGAAATAGAATACAGACAAAACGGGTATAAGGTTGCGTAGTAAATCTTTTGGAGTTTGGGTTCTATAATAAGTTTTTGTCTTGTTTAAATAAGGTCTTTGGTCGATGGTTTTATGGTGTTTATTCCTAGGTTTTCACAAATAAAAAGTTGAACAAATTGCTTTCTTCAATACCTCTTCTTCATCATTCCTTGTTTTGTTTTCAGTGACTAATTTAAACCAACAATATACAATAACAAAAATTAAAATGAAAAGAAACTGAATTTCAAAAAAATTAATGGCTCCCATGAATAAATCTTATTCAAAATCAGCCTCTTTATCCTTTTAAGATACAGTCAGTCTCCGTCTCACCTCATCCAGACCCTACTTTATAGTGAGATTTCACTTGGTAGGTTTGTTTTTTGTTTTTTTTTTGAAGTCTTTTTTTGAAGTCAAGTTCGTTTAGTTTGCAAACGAGCTTGAACTCAAGCCAAAGCTAGCTACCTCTTCGGCTTGATTCGTTCGCACATATATGTAAAAATGATTTTTTTCTTTTATCAAAACTTAAAAATAAACAAGTTGAATCAAGCTTTTAAGTTTTAACGTACGGAACCGGACATCCGTGGCCACGGGCCATGATCAAATGCAGCACGTGCAGCTTTAACCGCCAGATCAACATCATCCTTATCTCCTTCAGCAATATTTGCAATCTTTTTTTCGGTTCTCGGATCAATCGTCTCGAACGTTTTCCCTATTTATCAAAACAATTCCATAAATCAATTGGAAAAACCTGCAACTATAAGTATTAATCGTACCTGATACGGAATCAACAAATTCGCCATTGATGAAGAGCTTCGTGAACTTTATCTCGGGGATTTTGACTGAACCGTTGCTGTGAATCTCTGCCATAATTTGAGTTTGTGTGAGCTGAGAGGTGTGTTCTAATGGCTGCCATTGATATGGATATAGTTTTATAGTTGAGATTGGTAAGTTTGAGGAAAGATTCCATTGGCCGTTCGATCATGATGCCGAGTTTAATCATTTTTGTCGCCAAATTATCTGGTAGATTTAAAAGGGATGATATATCTTATCTTAAATTATTATAACTCTTTTTTAATTAGAATTTATTTAAGGATATGGACAATATCCGAACCTGATTTATTTGATCCCACCAAATACGAATTAACTTTTATGGGTAGGGTTAAATCGGATCAATTAAATAATAAATTTTATATTTTTATTATTATCTTTTTTTTATATTTAATTGAATAATAATTTTATATCTTATTATTACTTTTCTATTTTTATTTAATTAATTTTTTTATAAACATCTATTATTACTTTTTTCTTTCTCTTATTTACTTTAATAAACAATGTTTCTATATATTTAGTAAATCTATCAGTTTCTCTACATCTTTTCGCTCACAAACACTATCAACCAATCTCTGTAATATAAAAGAACTCACTCAAAAAAAAAATTAATGAATTTTATAACTTATGTTTATGAAATAGATAAAATAATTTGTTCAAATGTACCATTTTTTAACAGCGAAAAAATTTATTCATCAAGGCTACCAACTACCAAGATTCAAAACTTCACAAAAGGAGACATCCACCAATACAATAAAGTACCCAAAAAAAAGCATATATGCCCCCTTTTCTATCTACATCAAAAGAGATTCATGATACCCGATTCACACCATGACTCTTCGATGATTTTCTAATCCATATTCTTGTCTTTTGAAACTCGGGTTTATTGAAAATGAGCTTCATTCGGTGTTTTTCAAATGGTTACAAGTTATTTAATTATGTTTTCTACTGTAACCGCCGTGGAGATCAATCTTGACCATCAATCTAGTTGGAAATTTAATCATAGCCCAAATTGACAAATGAGCAGTCAAAACAAAGACGATGAGGTCTGAGGTGGGAGAAAGAAGGTCTATAAAGATCTTGAGTTTGGAAAGCAATGGACCAGGATCGTATAAGAGACAACGAAGAAGAAATCGTTGACAATTTTCGTCTTTCTTCTTTGCTCATATGCTTAAGTTAAACAATAGTTGGTTTTGTTAATTAAATTTGGAAAGTAAGATAGCAAGAAACGAGGGACAAAAGTTGAAACCATGCGGTTCATTGTTTATTATATCTACTCTATTTCATCAGCTTCAAATTAAATTTTGTTCACCCGGATTTGGTTTACTAAAATCTGAACTATTTATTGAATTTAAGCGAATAATGTACCCCGTTAAGACTTAATCATTTGGCTCACCCTGGCGAACGGTTCATGGTCCACCATCAATAAGGAAACCCATAACTAGGAAAACCCTATGGCTCAACCTGAAGCGTATTACTCCAAGTGTGACTCGAATCCAAGATCTCTGATATATAAAGTTAAGGGTACGGAGTTAAGGAGATACCACTAGTCTTTAAGCCCATTGGTTAAGCATAGCTATTATATTAATCTCAAATCCCAAGCATGGATTATATTAGTTTGTGGTTGTTTAAGAATATGAGTACAATGTATTTGTCAAACAGGAGAGGGAGTCGTCTCAACCTTCTAGTTATGGGTCACATAAACTTTTTCTAGTTTCTCCACTTTAACTCATTTTATGCGGTGTCATATTTATTTTCTCCACTTTCTTAGTATTCCTCAGTTCCCCCCTTAATTTCTTCTCCCCACATTTGGTGAGGCCCGGCCTCAAAACCCCACAAGTGGAGGGACAGTGTTCCCATCCGCCCTCGAGCTGGCCCCCAATTTCATCCTGGACGACTCTGTATGCTCTAAAAAAACAAATACACATATAGTAAGAAAATTATGGGGCCCGCTTGCAAATATAATAACTATACGCGGCGCTGTAAAAAATACGCACAAAAGTCGATTAATTGGAAATCAAAAGTATACCGATTCAATTTCCCCTAATAGACCCTAACGATTGTTACGAGTTAAATTGTTGAAAATCGGAAAAAAGATAAAAGCTGGGGAAAGGGTTGGTTAATTTCGATCAAAATTGGTCAAAATGTTTAAAGTTTCTTACTAATTATACTTATTTTGAAAAAGTATATATAATATTTTATTTGGCTATATATGCATATAATTTATAAAATTAGATATAAAATTCTCTTTCAATTAATTTTGATTAATCGCTAGTTAATACGTCACCACTTTGTCTTTTCGCAGGGATCCCCCCTCTACTCATTCTCTGAATGATACAAACTTGGAGCACCATTGTTGGTGGTGTGGCAACGATGCGGTGTTATGATCTTGCGTGTTAAGTGTTGATACTGGTTTGCACCACTAATTTAGTTGATCATTCAGGGTCACATAACGAATAATGTGTCATGATAACCCGTTAGACATGTATATTAATTTCAGACGACAATTATAGTTATGCATAATAATTGTTTATTATTGAGAATAATAATAGTAATAAGAATAATAATTAATTATTATGAAGTAAACTATTTGAAAGTTTTGTTTTAATACTGGTCAATGGATTATCTTAGTAAATATAGATATATAGAAAATAATATTAAGAAACAAACAAAAGGAAGATTAAAAAAATTATCTCTGTTATTATTAGTATTTCGATAGTAAGTAAGGCAAGCGAGTACTGTCATCAAGTCATAATCAGGAGTCTGATTAAAAACCAACTCGAAAGGAGTTTTGATATGAATAACTTTTGACGGCAAATGGTTGATTATGTATTTGCAATTAAAATACACCATGTCCAACATCTCTTTTGTAGTTTTGCTTCAAATTTTAGGGAACGTGCAACCTCGAGCAAATGTCTATGCTTTCGCTCAACAACTCCATTTTATTTAGGAGTGTGGGGGCAAGTAGTTTCAAGGATAATTCCTAGTTTATTATAGAAAGACATGTCATTTGAAATTAACTCCCCACTGTTGTCACATCTTATTTTCTGGACGCGTCTTTCAAATTGAATATTTACCATTTGACAATAACTTTTTAAACATTAACTTGCTTCATGTTTAAATTTTAAAAAATACACCCATGTGGCTCTACTATAATCATCCACAATGGTTATAAAGTAGGTTGCTCCCGAAAACAAAGGTAAACGATATTTTCCCCAGACATCAATGGAGTAATTCAAAACAAGCATTTGTTTTTGTAACAAAAATATGATAACGCCAAACATTAGGTCGTAAATAGATGAGATAAATAGACAACTTAATTCACAGAAAAGAATAAATTAGAACAATTCCAATAAATTGTTCATAATCCACTTAGAGAGGTGTCACATGTGAATTGTTTTATAAAGGGGAAATTTTTTTTATAAGTAGATACCCAATTGGTATGTGATTTAAACATGATTATCTCCTTGCACACGTCTTTTATCGTTAAGATATATAATAGTGACCCGACATCAATACTCACACATCACCGTTGCACTCCAAATACCATAGGACTTGCAACACCTGATTAGTACTCCTGAAAGGCCTCAAGTGGGCCACCACAACATTAATCTGATCCAAAAAAATTTATAATGTTTGGTCAAGTGAGGTGTGTATGACTCATGTTTCTCAATTCTCACATAGACAAGTCTTATCAATTTCACTCATAAAGCAATTCCTTAGCAAGAAATTGTTCTAAAGCCTTCACTTTACATACAACTTTATTTACCCAACTTTCTTTCTTTATGATTGGCATGCTATATTAATCTACATATTCTTTCCTAAAAAATTTACAAGTTTTAAAACAAGAAAAATGTGTTGCAAGAGTTCTTATTATTCCGGAGTAGAAGACATTACGAAGACAATATGGCACATATATCAGCCGCCAAGAACTGTGGCGGCTGAAGATGGTGGCAGAGGCGGTGAACATGAACCCAAAGGGACCTTGAAGCGGTGTTTGTGCTCTCCAACTAACCATCCAGGCTCATTTCGGTGTAGATATCATCATGATGAGTATGTTTGGGGTCGTCGTGCTATACGAGTTACCATGAGACCATGATGAATCTAACATCGATCACCATCGGTGTGGGGGTGGGGGCAAAGATGAAATAAATTTGGTTTATTTCTAATATTGATATGTTCTGAATTACATAGTATGTTTTGATCCTCAAATGAGACTGTGAACTTAAGGTTAAGTTGAATTATATATATTTCATTTCCATGTTATGTATAGAAATCAATTGTGTGTTTTATCTTCAAAGCTGTCATTCATGAACAATTCACATGCCGTTGAATTAACTACATATATATGAATCTGTATTCGGATATGAAACACTATCTCTTATATTCAGGATTGATCTTTAATTTCGGCTTTCAAAACCTAAAGAGCGAAACCAACGTATTATTCTCCATACAGGATTCACAAGTTTAATCATTGAGAAATTTACAAATATATATGTCCGTAAGTCTATTTAAGGTCTATAGTATATCGTTTAATATAAAACAAGATAGGAATTCGAGAAGAAATTGAATACCATATAATTATTCTAGACATCTACTTTACTTTAAATATCACGTAATAACACCTCTTAAATCTATGAATTTAATTAAATCAAATAAGTTTTTATTTAAAATAATTTAAATAATATTTTAGGTTCTAATGAAAAAAAAAATATTGATTATTAAAAATATCATATTTGAATCAATGTGAAATACAATTAAATCAGGGGATGTTTAACGTACAAAGGTGAAAAATCATGAGAAGCGTATGAGCCATAGGAAAATGACAAGTGTCATCTGTGTTAAGGGTAGGAACGTAAAAAAAAATCACTCACCCAGTTTTTATATATGTTCACATACCAACTATGTAAAAATGACGGACTCTGGTTACGAAAATACGGACTGATTGTATAAAAATACGTTCTGTAAAGAAACGGACGGATGCTTAAAAAAACGGAACAACGCATAAAAGCTACGGATTGAAGGCTTAATGTCACACCCTGCCGGTGGCGGAAACACCGGCGTGACCTCATGATTGTTCACAAGCTCAATGGTTAACTATTAATAA
>WOUH02000009.1:6280729-6297435 GCA_009936405.2 Stevia rebaudiana
CATGTTTATTTCATATCATAATCGGGTTACACTAGGGTACCGTTAGTTTACAACAGTCCTAACACCGAAACTTGATCATAAGCATAATACTAACAGACAGAAGATTTCCTCCAATTCTCGTCTTACCAACACAAAATTCGGGGTGTTACAGTTTGGTTATCGGTTTTAAACGGTTTTTGGTTTTTCTGAACACCCCTAGTCGCGCCCGAAGCCTAGGCGCAAGGCACTTAAAAAGCGAGGGCTTTTTAAGAAAGACGCATAATATGAAAATGTCATTTTAGGTGTTTTTATACGTGTTTTATGTTTTTTTAGGTCTAGTTTTAGTTGTTTTAGGTTGAATTTAGCCATTTTTTGTGTTATTATATATGTTTTGGACATGTTAAAACCTATTTTAAATGACTATAACCTCAATTTGGCCGGAATTATGATCGGAAAGTGTCAAAGTGGCCGGAATCAGACCAGAAAACCTTAATTTTCACCGGAAGCGCACCTCAGGGACCTTGAGGCGCATTTAGTGCGGCTGGAGCCTTTTATGCGCCTAGGCGCGCACTCGTGGGGCTTTTCACATTTATGGTATTAACCACTCATGCGAATAATCATAAATACAAACCTCTCTATTGGCTCTTGACAAGGTTGTCCACATTGCCGACTTCACTTAACCGCACAAATTGGCTTCTTTGTTGATCTATGACTCATTTCCATGATAATAGCTGAGTTTGGTCAAACGTTTGGACTGAGAAGCAGTTGATTGCTTATAACTTAATCAAATAAAGTCGACTTGTCATATCTTTGGACATTCTTGAACATATATATGAGGATACCCGAAAATATGACTTGCAGATAGTTAATAACATTTGAATAAATATAAACATAATATTCTGAAATATTCCCAGTTATGCTTATATCGATATCCCTAAATATTCTTAGAAATACCAGCCCTAACATTTATGATATCGATAAAATCTATATTAAGAGTTGGAATATATCTAAAAGAATGTGTTTTCAAATATGGAGAGTCGTACATAGGCCAATAACACTTTAAAAAAAAACAGATATGTAGTTAAATTGATAGTATTAGAGCATTCACATCCGGTTCTCTATCTATATCTTTATAATTCATTAAAAATCATTATTTTTTCTCTTCCTTATTCAATTAAATAATACTTTTTATACCTTTATTAATATCTTTTCTCTCTCCTATTCAATTAAGTAATATTTTTTTATACATTTATCATTACATTTCTCTCTAAAGTTTATTTATCACTATTTTTTCTACATTTATCACTACTTTTTCACTCTCCTATTCAATTAAATTAACAGTGTTTTTCTCTATATTTAATAATTCTTCAAATTTTCTATCTTTTTTCCACTCATAACCACTCTTAACCAACTAAAAAAATATAAAGATTACACTGGGATGTGAATGCTCTTAGTTAAAGATAGTAGAAGTACAAATAAAACTTTAAGGTTGTGTACAACATAATTTTCTATAGATTAAAAAATTATTTTATACATTTGTATACAATGTTTGATATTTTTAAAATCTTTTGTTCTTTTATCTCTTTTCCTTCATATATTAAATATGTATAATTTTAAAATGATATTCTTTAAATGATGCAACTCATGTAACACACGAGTTATAAGGTCTATGGACATTTATTCCAAGAATCAACTTGATACCTAATGACAAAAGAATTCCATTCAAATTTCAAAGAAGACAGTTCTCTCTATCAGTTTGTTTTGCGACGTTGATTAATAAAAGTTAAGGTCAATCTTTTACAAGAATTAGCATGTATTCGAAAGAACATGTTCTCTCACATGGACAACTATATGTAGCCCTTTTCAGGGTTAAAACCAAAAATATAATTAAATTGTTATTAATAGATAAAAATGGTATAATTACAACCAAAACTTCTAGTATGGTGTACAAATAAGTTTTTACAAATTTGTAAATTAGTTGATAAATATGGATGAACTTTTTGGTTTAACAATTTAACAATGTTGTTTCACAATCTTTTGAATAATATAATTTTATTGTCGTAACTTTTTATTATGACTTCAATATGCGCCACCCGTGTACCACACGGGTTATAAACTAGTTCGAATTATACAGGAAGACAACACACTAATAATTTATAGTATTACTTGAGTTTTTCATTCAGAAATGTTAGCCAGATTAGTCTTCTATTATAATTATTATTTAAGATATCATTTATTTTTAAGTTAGTGTTACTATTCTATCTTTGTTTATATTAGGACACTTACTTGATGTTTATCTATCATTGTTATTAGTTTTAGTTTTATAATTATCTATTATGATAATCTTTATATATAGTGACATAGTCGACGTCTCGTTTTCAAGGCATTACGAAAATATTATTCAAAAATATTAGTTTCGTTTCTCTTCTATCTTTTAACACATTATATAATGCTTGAAAAGACAAATCGATCATTTGCGTTGTTTGAACTCGTTTTAACAAGTCAAGCAAACCCTAAATTCTAAAAATCAAATCAACAAATGTGACAATGATTTGCAAGAATCCGTCCCTGAGTTTAAAAAGCCACAAGTCACCGACACTAATTTTCTGAAAGCTTTTTTCAAAGTTTGATTTGCTCTGGACATTAAGCTTTGAGGTGAGCCGATTCTTTTATTTATTATAACTTTAAAAAAATATAAAATTAAGTGGATCATGTATTGACGATATATTTTTTTTATTATTGTCCGGTATGGGTTAAACGTATGCGCTGCATTATTCCCATAGTTTATTAAATTACCCTATGAATAAATACTTGTGAAAAATTCAAAATAATAAAATAATTGATATCCCTGAGCATGTAATGATACAGTATTTATTATGGCAGCCTTTAACAACACGATAGTGTAGTTGCAAGTATATATTCCTATTTCCTCCTTTGAAATTTAAAGCCAAATCAAAATCTCGCCGGAGAACGGCGGATCACGGTGGTTTTGTTTTTCTTTTCCTTAATTTCGAGATATAAATCTAGAATAGATAAGAAAATGGGACGATCTCCGTGTTGCGATAAGGTAGGATTGAAGAAAGGACCGTGGACACCCGAAGAAGATCAGAAGTTGTTAGCTTATATTGAAGAACATGGCCATGGAAGCTGGCGTGCTTTGCCTACGAAAGCCGGTTTGGTTCTTATACTCGGTTTCTTTTATGAACATCTAGTATATATTGTGTTTCTAAATCCGTTATAAAAAAGCTTTTGTTTGATCATACAAAATACTAATGTAAAAACTTGAAACAGGATTGCAAAGATGTGGGAAAAGTTGTAGGTTACGATGGACGA
This sequence comes from Stevia rebaudiana, assembly GCA_009936405.2. Classification (NCBI taxonomy): domain Eukaryota; kingdom Viridiplantae; phylum Streptophyta; class Magnoliopsida; order Asterales; family Asteraceae; genus Stevia; species Stevia rebaudiana. The sequence goes on from WOUH02000009.1 coordinate 6,284,042, forward strand.
ATTATCTTCGACCTGATATTAAGAGAGGGAAATTCACTCTTCAAGAAGAACAAACTATCATTCAACTTCATGCACTCTTAGGAAATAGGTATTTTGGTTTCTACCATGTTTTTGAAGCTTTAATATGTATTTAGAGTGTTGATTTTATATATATGTTGGTGGTTAGGTGGTCAGCAATAGCAACTCATCTTCCGAAAAGAACAGATAACGAAATCAAAAATTACTGGAACACTCATCTCAAAAAGAGGTTGACTAAAATGGGAATTGATCCGGTTAGCCACAAGCCAAAAAACGATACCATTTTGTTCAATGATGGTCAATCGAAGAGTGTGGCTAACTTGAGTCACATGGCCCAGTGGGAGAGTGCTCGGCTTGAGGCTGAAGCCAGATTAGTCAAACAATCTAGGCTGCGGTGCTTGAGCCCAACTGAAAAGACGTTGGGATCAGTTGAATCATCGTCGGCGTCTAATACGTTGTCGATACCTGTGTCTCGGGCACCTGCTAATTGTATTGACATACTGAAGGCATGGAATAGGGTTTGGGGCAACAAACACATTGACGTTAATGGCGGGATTGGAAACGGGGACATGGAATCGCCAACGTCCACAATTTCTACCACCGGCATAAGAGAAAGCTCAACTAACTTTTTTGAGTTTGTTGGCAGGAACTCGTCAGGATCCTGTGATGATGGAAACACTGGTGATGAATGTGATGAGGAATGGGAATGCAAAGGCGAAAATCAGATGGCTAATTCCATTCCAGCATTCAATGGAATTAGCATGTCAATCATAGATAACAAAAATAACAAAGATCACAACCAACATATGCCTGGTGGCAATTTCCTAGAGAGTTTTACTGATCTTCTATTGAATAGTTCATCCAGTAGTAATCATCGTAACGCAATAACCAATGGGGACTCAAACGAGGCAGTAGAACCTAATGGTGTCAACAACAGTTGCTATGAGGACAATAACAAGAATTACTGGAACAACATTCTTGATTTGGTGAATTCTTCTCTACAAGATCCACCTCTCTTTTAAATAATCACATTAGTCGTGTTCTTTTTAAAAAATTTTCGTCGTTTGAAAGAGATTTTAAACGATTGCAAGTGTTGTAAGAAACGTGTTGGTTTATAATTTTTTTGGTTTTCCTATAGTTTCAGGATGTCATGGCTGCTATTAAAACCGTAAATTATTACATAATAATCTTATATTATTGACTACTCGATTCCGTTAATGACTTAATACAACAGTTTTTTAGAAAAGTAAAAATATTTCTTTTATTTCAAAATAGTGTTTAATTCGATTTAATGCTATTATTGTACTTGTGGTCGTTTTTCCTATACTTTCACATGCACTGCTTTCCATCATTTAGTCGTATTAAAGGAGACTCTGGAAGAAAACACGAGGACCATCAGATGAATTTAGTAACATGTAAATTGATAATTTTCAATAAAACACAATAGATATCATAAAGGTTTATTAATTTATATAAATTTTTTTTACACAAATGAATAGAAAATGAACATACTTTTCGACAAGATCCGATAAACACTTTGTTGGCCGGGTTGTATCATTACCAGTCAAAAATATTATTCACTTTTAATTAGGTTTTCACTTTTTATCTTAAGCTTACATATGTAAAAATAAATAAATAACATAAATACGTAGCTCAGGTTATTACATATATTTAACGTGTACGACACATATATCTATATCGTATCAGTCATATATATATATATATATATATATACTATCCCAAACGACTTACGTATTTTCATGAGATACATATTTTTTTAAATTTATTTTTGTTTATTGCATTTATAACCTTATAATTAAAATTTATGAATAAAAAAATGATTAGTTTATATAGGTTTTCTACGGTTTCTCAAAATTAAGGCGTTTAATAAGATGATATATATATATATAATCATTGTTGTAAAAATCGGCATAGGCGGCCGCTTAGGTGCTAGGTGGCCTCCAGGCACCTCGATTTTGGCCTAGGCGGCTGTCCAGGCGATATGCGGGTTTAGACAGACCTAGGCGGCAAGAAATTGGTCAAAATCCTCAAAAATCAGTCAAAATTGGTTAAAAAAGTTAAAATTTGTCAAAATTTGGTCAAAATTGGTAAAAGTTTAGGTAAAATCAATTAAAATTGGCTAAAATCTATTAAAATTGGTTAAAATATAACTATTTTTATATATTTTATATAAACTTTGTATATATATATTAATATCTATATATAATTTTAAAAAATTACATATAAAATTCCAATCCGTCAAGTTTCGATTAATCCCGACTAATCCCGATTAATCCCTAGGCAGTTGCTCACCGCCTAGCGCCTTCTCCAACCTTGATATTATCTATTGGAGGGAGGGTTACTCTCGTTAGGTCGGTGCGTCAAAGTCTTCCAATCTACTATTTTTTGCTATATCAGGCTCCGGTTAGGGTGATCGCGGAGCTGGAGAAATATATTAAAAGATTCTTGTGTGGGTGTCCTGAAGATAAGAGGGTGATTCACTGGATCAGTTGGGACAGATGCGCGAGTGCATGGTCTTCCGAGGGTCCTGGGTTAAGTAATCTTAGACATATCAACCTTTCACTTCTAACTAAATGGGTTTGGAGGTTCAAAACGGAAAATCAGTCTCTCTGGGTTAAGGTCATTGAGGCCCTGCATGCTAGGGGTAATGGTTGGGAATTTCTTCCCTTCAAGAACCTCTGAGTTGGGTGTGGGGGAATATTGTTTCTACTATTAATAAACCTTTGTCAACAGAGCTCATATCCGGAACTTCTTCAAAGGTATGGTCAGCGACGGTAGATCGATTAAATTCTGTCTGGACCCTTGGCTTAATGACGTTCCTTTGATGCTCTCTTACCCTGACTTGTTTCGTCTTGAGGTTGTGAAGGATTGCTCAGTGCGTGATAGGATGGAGGGGGAGGGTATGTGGTTGTGGTTCCATGATCTTAGAATGGATGATGAGGTTCGGGAGTGGGATGACTTGTGCTCTAAACTGGGTTCTCTGGGATTATCTGATAGGAAAGATGGATGGAGGTGGATCGGGAATAGTTCTGGTTCGTTTAGCTCCGCTAGTGTTAGAGAGCTCTTGGCGTCATTGGCGTTCGGAGTTGATCATAGTGATAGGTTTGTGATGAACTAGTTTAAGTGGGTTCAAGTAAATTTAACATCGCTTGGAGGGCGAAGATGGATCGGATCCCTACGGTCGAGGCGCTTGCTAGAAGAGGGGTTATTCTATCCAACGACTTTTGTTCTTTATGTAACAAGGGACAAGATTCTGTTTCTCATTTGTTTACAACTTGCAGGTTTTCGGCGGAAGTGTGGAGCAAGATCAGTTCGTGGTGCAGGATCTCGAATCTCTTTGCTTTCTCGTTTAGAGATATTCTGGAGGCCCATTCTCATTGCGATAAAGGGGCGGTGGATAGTGATGCTATTCATGGTATTTTTATTACGTCATTGCGATAAAGGGGCGGTGGATAGTGAGGCTATTCATGGTATTTTTATTACGGCTTGCTGGTGTATTTGGAAGGCTAGGAACGACGCATCTAGGAAGCAAGCTAGGGTCGAAGACGTTTTTTGCGACACTAGATCTCTATGTTTCTTATGTTTCAAGAATAGATCTAAATATAAAACGATAAATGGGAGAACTGGTGTTATTTTGTTATTATGTAATTATGTAGTCTTGTTTCTGTTCTTTTCCGGCCTGGTTTTCAGGTCGGTGTAGTTCTAGTGAAGCTCATAAAAAGTCGAAAGGAATAAAATTTACTCTAAACTAAAATATAATAAAATGAGAATGATCATATAATTTTTTATGAAGCACGTGAGCTATGATGGGGATGGTTACTTGGGAGCGTATTCACGTGTTAATATGGGGCATAGTGGTACACCACCCACGCTCCTCGTTTGTGTTTAGATTTCTTTTCTGTTTTTCAATTTAAATAATTCTTCAATTGATATCAAAAGTATACTTTGTCTTTATGTATTTAACCAAACGTAAACCATGCTTCCAAATTAAATATGATATTTTATTTTGACAAATACTTTAAGAGTTAAAACCCAAACGAAATAAAATATATATTAATTGTTACAGGACAGATCAATCATTTTTAAGACACAAACGAAAAAAGAGTACTCTCAAATGTTTTTGTAATCAAAATATGTGTCTAGTTCCTTGATTTAAATCAAATATTCAAACTTAACCAGCAAAATAAGTTATATACATATCTAATTCTTTCCATTAATTTAACAACCTAAAACAACGATATTTTAGCATTTTTAATTATGTAAATTAAAACACAATTATATTTGTAAGAAATTTTATTTTTTAATAATCTCATATTAGCTTTTGATGTAATCTAATCCAATAAAATTTCAAACAAAAAGTTTAGCATGATTTACTATCACAAAAAGACACTTTTTTTTAAAAATCAGGGGCCTTAATATTTTGGTGGACTCAAGCCCTATCTTGACCTTTTAATCAGTGGCGGAGCTTGAACAATAAAATATAGGGGGCCGGGAATTTTTTTGAAAAAAATTAAGGAAAGTCGTTGCTATATACGTAAAAATTTTCTAGCAAAAATCTCGAATTTTACACTACGGATAAAAAAACATCAGAGACCGGGGCCACCCGTGACCCTTACTAAGCTCCACCCATGCTTTTAATCATATGGAGTCACCCACATTTGTTAACACTTAACACGAAGCTAGTTTTCCAAATTCTAAAGATATTTGATAAACCTGATTTATTGTCATTAATGAAAAAAATATCGGTACGTAATGATCTCTTTGTATACGTTTCACTTATTATTATACTTTTTATATGGAAACTTCATGTTTGAAATAACAAAAGTCAAGTATTGTGTTATCATTTATGCCTAACATAAAAACGAAATATAACAAAGTTGGCCCAAGTCGGTTATTTATTTTGGATCGTATGGAGCAACTTTGAATCTAATTTTTGTGTTTGAATATTTGTGTTCAACTTTTTGTTGGTTTGGATTGCTAATTTGCTATCTCTTAAATGGGTTAATTTCAAACATATCTTGAAAACTTTTAAAATAAGAATCATCATCATCATACTCACTATAACCCACCTAAAAATAGGGTCTGAGAAGGATAAGATGTAAACATTTTTACCTCCACCACGTGTAAGAATAGAGATGATGCTTCTAATGAGACTCTCGACTCATGATGTCTGATTAACCGTCATAAGGACCAACCTAACGCTTTTAAGGTTATTTTTACAAAAATAAGTAAAATGACGTTAAAATTAGTGCAATTTTACTTTTGTCTTTCGAGGGCCCACATATATATACATTATATGCGTGCACCACAAACGAGACGTGTTTGGTTGAGCAACTTCATTTGTCCCTGATATGTTAAATGTATGGTATGACACAAAGTGTGTAATGCAGTATTGAAAGCTTACCTATATGTGTAGTGGTTTTCTAGTTAAATTAACATGTAGATGTCACGTAAGCAACAACCAATTAACTAAAGACTTATTTCATTTAAGTGTAGTGATTTAACTTAACATTAATGTTTTACTTTGAATGAAAATGGTAAGATTGAAATTATTAAAAAGTGAATTGAATGTAAATTGTGTTTAAATTTGGTTAAGGACTTAACTAAAAATCAATGGTGTCTTTTCAATGATTATCACGTATTTATTTTAACGCTTCAAAATTCATTATTAACACTCATAACACGTTCCAATACGCATAGCCTTTAGCGACGATGAGTGTAACGCAATATTGAAAGCTTACCATCTTTAATAAAAACTAATACAGACGTAATGTACAACTCAATTTGGTATGAAGCCATTTGCTCCAAAATACGTAAATGTTTTTTCCAAAGTTGAAATTCAGACAAGGTGCATTAGTTTGGGCCTTTGGGGTACTTTAGTTGCCAGTTAAAATAAATGTTTCATGCACAAATTATTTTCGTTGTTTGTTTAACTGTACCAAATTTGTTAATCTAGCAATAACCTAAAGACTATTTTTATAAATCACTTATTTGTTTCTTCGAAAGGTTTTAAACGTTCTCTGTGGTTCCATCTTTTTCTTCTCCTCAGTCCTCCATTGAATTAGCCTAGGAATCCACCACCAATCTACCCCTCATTACAGGTTAACGACGGTGATTGGTGGCCGGAGCAACGAGGCACGGCTGAATTGGTGGTGCCGGCGTGGATATATTGAGATATTCGATCGGATTTCGTTCGTTCCATGTGTATTGTTGAAACACATGCATAGATTTATGTTGGTTTAGGCTTCAGCGGATTCAATTTACGCAAAAGGAAACATCTTCAGGTATATATATCGATCAATTTCGCTATCGTCTACATATTCATTGATATTAGGAAAAAATTCGCGTAGATTTTATTGAAACTAGATCATTGCTTTGCGTCTTTTTGCGATGCGGAATCTGAAAATGGAATTGATTTCCAAATTGTTTGGCAATGGAGATTTTTTATAGGTATCAGAATTTAAATAGAACGTTCAATTGACTGGCATTGTGTTTAATCTGTGCACACATGCCAATTCGTTTTCGTAAGTTATTTGATTCATCAACTAAGGTAGGTTAACATGGAAAAGTTAAGGAATTGAATCGGGGAACAATACGTTATGGATTCATTTCTATCTGCTTTTGCACATTGAATGTATGATTGCAATTGCCTGTTTTGTCGTAAAGCATCGATCATTTGACAGGCGAACACTAAAAATCAGTGGAAAACAAGCTATGGAAAATTGGCACGAAGAAGTTCCATTAGTTGCCAACAAAATCGAACCTATACCTCCTCCATTATCCAGTCCTGGTTCATCAACAACAATCTTCAATCATCGAAAATTTTGCAGTCTGAACAAAAACAGATCAATAATGATTGGAAGAAATTGTTCCATCTCCCAAGCAAGGGAATCATGGGACAATCTTTTTGATGAAGCTTACAGAGCAGATGTTGAAATTCACACATATAGCGATACAATAATCTATGCACATGCTAGTATTCTCGTAAGTTCAATCATTTTATATATCAAAAACTGTAATCTTCCAACTTTACTCATTCATGTACAGTTTAACATCACTTTGATTTGATCGATTTTTTTACACAACAGGGTATGGCGTCTCCTGTTTTCAGAAGCATGTTCAAGAACTCAAGAAGCAAGCATCAGATTTCAATTAATGGTGTCCTGCCAGAGGCTGTTCGCATATTTATCCGATTCTTATACTCTTCATGGTATATATAAAACAGCAACTCTTTCAAGTGTTGACTGCAACTTACATCTGTTGTGTATGCTTATGTTTCTTTCATTATGTTGATGTAGTTATGAAGAAGAACAAATGGAGGAACATATACTATCACTGTTGGTGCTTTCTCATGCTTTTGCAGTACCTCAAATGAAACAAATATGCGAGTATCAACTTGAACACAAATTGTTGAACATGGAAAATGTAGTTGATGTATTTCAATTAGCAGTATTATGTGATGCTCCTCGACTCGCTATCATTTGCCAGCGGTTTGTTTTAATGTCTTTCAAAACAGCATCTTCATCTGCAGGATGGAAAGCTATGAAAGAGAGTCACCCACATATTGAACAGAAACTTCTTTCATCTCTAAAGTTTGAAGATCATGTAAGCATATGTAATACAAGCTTGATTGATTTCTTGATGTTTTTTTTTTTCTGATTAACCTCTAATTATGGTTATTTTAGAGACGAAAGGAGAAATTGAGAAAGATGAATGAGAGGAAAGTTTATTTAGAACTATATGAGGCAATGGAAGCACTTGTTTGTATATGCAGAGGTGGTCGTAAGTCAACTGATGAACGCGATATGAAACAAGATCAAGAACCTTGCAGGTTTGAGGCTAACAAACGGCTTGAACCGCTTCTTCAACATTTTTGTGGTTGCAAAGTGAGAGTTGCAGGTGGTTGCGATCGTTGCAAAAGAATGAAACAGCTTTTGGAGTTACATTCTCGAATCTGTGCAGATTCGGATGTTTGCAGAGTTCCTTTATGCAAGTAAGTGTTAAAAAACATGTTTGATTCATTTAAATAAGTATCTACTTATTTAGATATTGTTTGAAAACAGGAAATTTAAGCAGAGGTTTATTAAAGAAAACAGGAAGAAGAAAAAGAATAAAGATGAGATGAAATGGAAAATATTAGTGAGGAAAATTATGAGAACGAAGAGCATTACTGGAGCTCCATATTTCACGTTGGCATCATCATGAGGATGAGGTTAAGTAATTTAATTATTATTGTAGCCATAGTTATAGAATAAAATTCACAATTCTTACTAAACAACATCCATAATCCAAGAAGATTATTTCTGTTCTTGTTTTGATTGGACTATGAAATCTTTCATGACGAATTTAGATTTGTCAAAATCTAGCCCTAATTTCATGTCATAATTTTGGGTCTTTAAAGTTCATATGAAAAGTGACATAATTCAGAAAAAATAATGCTTTACTGAACTTTAAATTATAACATGATCCCTTTACGCCTTAATAAACATTTATTTTCTTTAAAAATGTATACAAGGAAATAAGATTTACTTAAGTTATCAGTATGTATTCTATACCACAATAGAAGATCTTTGAGATGCCAATTTCCACTATATTCTTCTGGTAGTCAATATCAACTCTTAAATTCAACCATTTGGACTCTAGTTTCATGATCTTCTTTCTGTTTGACCACCTAATTTTGTAACAAAGTTGAGTTGTATCAGATCTTCATGGAGATGAATATGAGCTTTCATCATCAGAACTTATATTATGATGCACATTATATCTATCTAAAACTGGTAAAGATGCAGTAGGAGCAATCCTGAATGATCTTCCTGAACCCATCATAGTTCTATCTTGCATTTGACCAATCTCCTTGCAAACGCGATCCAATATTCCTAAAAAGTCCCTCACAATCATAAATATTCTCAACGGTTGAACTCCTTCGCGTGCAGTGTCACCATGAAAATACTCAGTCACGTCTCGTACAGACGCCAACGCCTTTCTTTCGTCAATCTTGATTTTCGCAATCTCTATTTCCGCTTCTTTCAAAAACATTTTCATCGACTCAAAAAAGTTTCCTTCGTTATCGCGCTTCTCATGACCCGTTATTCTAATCATTTGAAGCCCGGTTTCAAGCTTTGTTACATACCCACTTAAAACATCTGAATCCATTCCCGCGGCTTTTTTAACATTATTTAATTCTCTACTTAAGCCACTAACAACTTGCAACCCTTGATTTTTAAAACCATTGTTTTTTGCATCAGGATTTAAGCCTTCTGATCTGATAATCTCTTGAACAACAAAGTGAAGTAATGTAGTTTTGCCATCTGTTCCTTTTATATCCACTAGTTTTAAAAGCGTGTCGAGTTTAAAAGCTGTAGCTTCACCGCGATTAGTACCAACATTCATTCGATTACCCGTTAGTAAAACAGCTTCTAGAAGTTTAAGGAACAAACGACTGTTCTTCAGCTCCTCGCTCGCTTCCTGTTAGAATTTTGTACACAATGAACTACAAATTAACTAAAAATACCATATTATTGATCATGTTAACCGTTATTAAATTAAAATACCTCAAGTGTTAAGAATGAAGTTCTGAGGTATTTAACTTCTGTTTCAAAGTTAGCTCTGTAAAGCATAGCTTCAACTCTTTTAAATGCAAATGGTATATCAAGTATTGCTTTTAGAAATCTCTCTGCAGACCCTAATTTTGACAATTCACCTTTATAATCTCTAAGTTTTATCTCTTCTTCTTTGGTTGGAGCCATCTTTACTAGTGTTTCCAACAGCTCAGATCCTAACCCTTCTGGATTTCCTGTTATAAACGCGATACACTTATTAAACAGCGCGATACACTTATAACCAAAAAGTAAAAAAGATTATAGAACTTTTATAGTCTAACTAATTGTTTAAATTACCATCTAGAAGTGCATCAACAACTTCATCTCTAGTTACATTCAATGCTTTTAGTAAAATGGCTATGTTTTGTGACTTTTTTGGATCTAACACTCGGTTTTCCTTAACAACCGGTGGTAGAACCGATCTACGGGTTTCTTCCTTTTTCATCGGGCCACCGGAATTACATCCGAAAAGGGACTCCATCATGTCCTCGTTTAATCTACATATTAAACATTAGTTGTTTTAATTAAAATTAGACAAGTATTATGTATTCTAGTTCTAGTGAATGTAATATGTATATTGTATGCTAACTGAAACGAGCTCGATTTCAACTGGTCCCACACGGTTGCTCTATCGGAAGTTGCTCGAACTTTGTCCCAATGTAGAGGCTTCAACTTTGGTTTTAAACCGTCTGCATCATCAGCTTCAACAGCATCCTTGTTTACTTCCTCCAATGGGTTTACTTTTACAATTCCGGGTATTACTTTAGGACCAATATTCCTTAATTCCGACATTGACACGTGTCCAGTGCCAGACGGAGAAATTCCCTTCCTTTGTTGTGTTGGAATCGCCGGCGGTGCTGGCGGTGGCGGTGGCGGTGGTGAAACTAGTTTAGGCTTTTTCGGAGATTGATTGTTGACTGTATGCAAACGGGTCATATCCGGTTGAGGTGGTGCTCGGAATTCGGTTCTTCTAGGGCCATATGTAATCGCCAATGGCTGACTGTACTCCGTCGATGGCGGAGGTAGCGGTGGTCGCTTCGTCGGAGTTGTAAGTTTTGTTTCCGGAGAAGAAAAAGAAACCGAAAGTCTCGATTTTGGTGAAGTTCGTTTGGAATGAGGTACGGGACTAGTCGAACGTGGTTCGGTTTTTTGTTGGATCACCAAACTAAGACGATTACCATCAGGTCCATTACTACTCGAATTATTTTGTTTCAATTTTCGAATCGAAGACCCATCATCAGTACTTGCATTTGATCCATGAGGGGTATAATAATCATGGCTTTCTTCATCGGATGAAGAAGACGACATCGCCGGCGGCGAACTGATGGTCGGCGGTGGCTGGGGTTTACTCAACGGCGGAAGCGGTTGAAGATCCGGGCTCGGTCTGTACCGGTCCGATGTTTTAACCGAACCCAGTTTATGATAAGGTGAAACATTCGTTGGTTCATTGGTGGGTTCACTGACGGATCTCGGTGGTTCGACGGTTCCAATGTAGAGAAAGGTTGACGGTGGCGTGTTATCTTCGTTATTCCGGTGAGAATTCCGTCCACCGACAAGCTTCTGCGTTTCACCGGCGTGTTTCGACTTGTGTTTGTAGACGTAGAATGCTAATGCTGATAACATTCCTAGAGTCACAACCCCAACCGAAAGTACAACCGCTATTTTTTTGGCGGGTTTGGTCGGTGGTTGTGGGGCAATGGGATTGGGATGTGACGCCGGGTTGTTACTGGTGTCGGCGCCGACCACCACTGGTGTCGGTGGTGGTTGATCTGGTGTCTGACCATTTTCATTGAAGAAAGGCTGGTCGGGGGTGGTGGTGGCAGGCGGTGACGGTGGTGGGAGCTGTGTCTCCGGTGGTGGTTCTGAACTCACCGGAAAAAGTGGTTGGTGGAGAATTCTTCGGGTGGGATGGGCGGAGAGTAAAGTTAAAAAAGATAAGATAAAAAGGAGTCTCATAGTGTTTGCTAATGGGGATTGTGTAGTGATGATTTGGTAACCCAATTCATGTTATCCGGGTTTGTTTTCACGTTTTGTGTCATCAAGATTAGCAATTGTGTGTGTGTGTGAGAGAGAGAGAGAGAGAGAGTAAACAATAGAAATAAGGATTTGTGAAGCTTCTTTGATCTGCAAGATCTGGATGCTATCTCACCCGGTGGAAGAAGATGGTTATGGAGTTTGAATGACGTCAGCAAGATTTGCCCTTTTTCTTTTTCAATATATTTTAAGAAAGAAGCTAACCACACAAAATATTTTAAGTAAATCTAATGGAAAGTGGGTAGCTTGTGTCTGAGAATAGCATGGAAAATTTTGTTTTGATATAAGAAAATTATTATTCGGACTTAGGTTCTATTTAATTGAACAATAATAAGGTAAAATATCTTCTAATAATTAACGATATATGTCTACTGATAACTAGTACATAATTGTCAATTTAAGACTAATCCATTTGTTTAAGGCTTTTGCCTCTAAAATATGACGTCTTAAGGTTCAATTATACGAAATAAAAAATTATTTAACTTAATTTAGTGGTAAGGTAGATTTAAAAAAAAAAAAAACTAAATATGTAATTAACAAAATTTTTAGCATTTACGTACTCTGTAATTTATTCGTGATTTTTTGACAAACGAATTACCGACACAGGCACTTTGTGGCATTGGTGGGGCTCTATGTTAATGTAAAATAAACAAAGGCGATTCATTGATGTATTTAGCTCCTTTTTATAGGCATTTTATTCTATTTGTAAGTTAGGATATTTTTTTTTAAACATTTGTTTACATCACTTAGGGTGGAGGGAGTGATACCCTCCTAAACTAAACTATCCTCCAAAATTACCCAATCAAATTATGCCACATCAAATGCTCAAACTACCCTCTCATGTACCCTCTATTAGTGGTAATGGTACCCTCCCACTACCCTCCCACTTTTTATTCACAAGTACCACTTTTTAAGCACAATGTACCACTTTTTATTCACACTCCCACATCTCTCCATCTTGCCGATTCGGCAACAAGTAGCCGAAGAAACTAAAATCCCACTAGCCAATGGAGGTGGCGGTGGTGTTGCCGATCGGCTTCACTTGCCGATCCCTCTACCCGAAGACCACTCCCTCAACCCTTACTTTTCTTATTAATAAAAGAAAAGTTATTTAAATCAAATTTATATTTTTTTGATCTTTTAATATGGACTGACAGTTTAAAAATTTATAAATGGATTGCAATTTGAATTTATAAATGAAGAAAGTGAATATGGTGTTGTTACGCACCTAACTTAGGTGTGAAATCATTCAAAAGTACGTCATTTTGTTTAAATCAAAATATAAATTGATTTATATCTTATTCCCTTGATTATTCTTAATCATTTCGCATATGTTTTGGATAAAAAAACATATCATAAACCTTATAATTCAAATTGACTTTTTTTAACAAAAACGTGAATACATAAATATATGAATCCATACTTGTAGCTTTAATGAAGAAAAAGTAGTGGAAAGTTATGTGGATTGATAGAAAAAAACTAAATAAAGAAGATTCAATCTAAAACCTAAGTTAATTTAAACAAAATGGTATGGTTTTGCATGGTTTCACACCTAAGTTATGTGTGTAACAGTCTCGTATTCACTTTCCCCTTTATAAATATCAATGTTGGAGAAGGCGCTAGGCGCTAGGCAGTCGGCGAGGTGCCGCCTAGGGATTAATCGGGATTAATCGGGACTAGGCGGATTGGAACTTTTTTATGTAATTTTGTGAAAATTTTTAA
>WOUH02000009.1:6315410-6336319 GCA_009936405.2 Stevia rebaudiana
ATCCAATTTTAATTTTTTATTTTAGTTATAAAACATTAAAACCAAGTTGAAATATGCTCAACTAATAATATAAACTCAGTAAAAATAAGTTTAAGTTCGTTATTAATTTTTATAAACTAATCAAACTCACAATATCATCTAAGAAATAAGTTCATTATTAATTTTAATATATTAAGTCAAACCCACCACTAGCTCATTATGTTTTTCAATATGAAGGTTTGCCTGCTTGATTATTTTTTAACATGATCCGACCCAAATCGGTCCGAAACTAAACAAAAAAATTATTATATAACGATACTCAAACGATCCTAAAAAATTTGCGTCCCCCATGAAAAAAATTTCTGGATCTGTCACTGCTTGCACAATCAACTTAATGACATGTGCAACATCTCTTACATAACCCAGGTAATTCGCTCAAAATGTACCTAACTTATTATTTAAAATTTGCATTCAAAAAAGAAACACGATCATAAAAATGTAAACGTTAAACAGGATATGGGCCCTTTTATCATCAATAAATCCTAACGGCTAAATCATTCCATTTATAAATTCAAAATACAGAACTCAAACTTCTAAATTAAAAATGGCTTCTTCATCTTCTTCCTCCTCTTTTCCATATGTTGTTCTTGCTTGCTTGAATTTCACACTCTTCATTCTGTCTGTAATTTCTTTAGCCCCAACAATCATAATCAATTCAACACCAACTTCACTGGGTTGGATTCTTATCATCGTCTCCTCAATCTCCATCATCTCATCTGTTCTAGGGTTCTACTCTAATTCCTGCTTCATGATCCACCTCCCTCTTCTCATTGCCACGTTGGCAACCCAATTGCTTGCAATTTTAGCCCTTTTTACAAAAGAAAAATCAACTCTTTTGCTGCTGAAATCACCGAGAGACCCCAGAGAAGTGATGGTTTTAGGGAGGTTGGAATGCGGGATTTTTATGGTGATGTTTGTGTTGCAGGTTTGTGTTTTGTGTTTGATTGGTTGTGCTAAGTGTTGTTGGGTTAGAGAATATAGAACCGTTGCAGAGGAATCCATTGCAGATGTAGAGATGAAACCGAATGAGTCGGAGAAGATGAAAACTCATCTTAAAACATAAAAGATTACAGCTTTCGGTGTTTGGATTGAGGCAAAGTGATGATTATAATTGTATAATTATTTCAAGGGTCTCTAAATTTACAAACTATGCAGCATGAAATATTTACGTCTATTATGTTATCTTTCAATTTGATTGTATATTTGTACTCGATTTATATAGTTTTATAAACCGATGGATCATACTGTAATACTGTATGCAAATGTTGATCTCATGTTATTTATTTATTTATTTATTTTTTGCCACAAACCCATATGTTAGTCTAAACGGTCATATTGTTCAATATTAAATACCAAACGTAACTAGCCCCATTTCAACTTTCAATTCAAGCTACTCGGCATTATCTATCGTATATACTTCTAAATTCATATATAACACACAATAACATAAACTCGCTCATAACGTGTAATATATAATGTGAGTACGTGATAGAAGTGTTTACTCTGCCAATATATACTAATAATCACATTGACATGAAAACAAACATTTTGATGGCTTAGTTGGCTAAGCCCATGCACCACAAATTTCGCCACATCAAGATTTCCATGGATTTTACTGGCAGCGAGCAAAATTCAACATCTGGCTCAATCGTCGTACTCTCAATGAATTCAAAAATTCAAATGGATTGAGAGGAGGTGTATCAGAGGTTTTATCACAATGGGTCTTTGTATTGTGGTTACTGGGTTTTCTCTGGAATGGTGAGTGGGCCGAGTCACCGACGCTGTATGCGTTTCACGGACGATGGAGACTTTTCGCAAATAGAATTATCCGAGTGACCGGCATTAAAAGTATTCATGTTGACGTTTAAAAATGAAAAGTTAACCCATATCAATTTCTCCTTCCATCTAACAAACTTCATAATAAATTAATATCTCTTAAAAAGGGTTGGTTTTAACCCGAAAGAAAACTTGTATCATGTGACTCGTTATAATTTTTCTACTATTCTTGATTTCGTAAATATTTATTTGGGAAATTAATTCGCAAATTAAATTGTATATAATGAATACGGTGATCATCGGCCAAACAAATCAACCCCGTTGGCGGTTACGATATCCCCCAAGTATTTTCCGGTGAGATAAATGCCCGATGCCCGTTTTCCCTAAATTATTAGGGTTTTTAGTAATGGTAAATTATTAGGGTTTTTAGTAATGGTAAATTGCAAGAAGGAGAGGACACCAGTCGACTGATTCCATCACGATTCCATCACATCGGACCGATCATCA
Source organism: Stevia rebaudiana (assembly GCA_009936405.2). Taxonomy (NCBI): domain Eukaryota; kingdom Viridiplantae; phylum Streptophyta; class Magnoliopsida; order Asterales; family Asteraceae; genus Stevia; species Stevia rebaudiana. Next base: position 6,317,733 of record WOUH02000009.1, read on the forward strand.
TCGTCATCATCATCATCGTTGCAGCTGTTGATTCACAATGCCTATTAAATGGTAATTTCATTCATCGTACAATTGGACTGAATTTCGCACTCTTTTCTCTGTTGTTTTTACTTGAATGTATGCAGTTGATTACCGTAATCTCTTATATATGTAGTGTACATGTATCTGTAACTGATTATGGATGTTATGTTTGTATGTGATTTAGGGTTTTGCACTGGCAGCCAAATGTAGGGCATACGGTGAACAGTCAAATACTTGCAGAAGTTTCACAGTGTGTTGAGAGCATCAATGGCGTCAAAGAAGGTAAATGGAAAGCTTCACTCAGCTTTTACAGACCCATTATCAAAGGTAATTCTTCTCAATTTCAACCATTTTGAATTTGTTACTAAAATACTAATCTTATGAGTGATTCAGGTGTGGTTCTTAATTTTCTTACTTTACATGGAATTAAGGGGCAATATTAACAAGTATAATTTGGATTTGATGATCTCTTAGCAATTTAATTAGTAGATAAAAGGTAACTCCAGTTGTAAAGAACTTCCAACGATCATTGGATGATTTAGCAACATGATTTTGAACAATAGGTGTATTAATTTTTCTCAGAATTGTATCTTTCTTATCCAGTTAGGCTGCAGGTTGCTTTCAGAGACTAATAATATTTAAAAAAAATTGAGAACGAAATAGAAGCATTTTAACTATATATATAAAAATCCACTTGCAATGATTACACTTTTTAAACATTGACATGAAAGTATTGAGAAAAATTGAAGTATTAAACCCATAAGAATTGAAATATGTCTTTATATCATCATGTATGTTATATACGCAGATGCCTCTAATTATTGTTTCGCAATTGTTTATTAGAGCAAACAAATCCAGCAGAATTCCCACGTGATTTTTTAGGAATATTATTACCAGAGCAACCCGACAAATATTACTTCGTTTTAAGAGGACAAAGATTAGTTGTTGAAGCAGATTCCACAATCCAAACTATAATGGAAAAACTTCAATCATACAAAACCAGAGTTGCACTTAATTTTGAGGTCAACAATCTCAGTTTTTAGATTCAAATTACACTTACCATTTATTTTACATTTTGTGTATTATAATATTAATAATATTTTTATTGTCTTGTAAAATTAGGGATTTCAATATCAGCTTGGTGATTTCCAGTTGAGGGTTGGTAAAGTTGTTTCAATTCAATCTGAAAGCTTAAGGGGAATTGTTATGGAGGTAATAAAAATTTTATTCTCTCTTTTTATTTTTTATTTACACTTTTATATTTTAAAATATAATACTGAAATTTCAAAATGTAGATGGAATACAAGCCCATTTCTTCATGGGAAAAATCTCACAAAATAATGGGTGAGTTTTTTGACATGTGGCAAGAAGTTTTGTCAAAAAGACCGTTGCCAGGTCATTTTGTACACGTGGAACCAAATTTTGGTGAGTTTGGGCTTTCTGGCCCATATACATTGCAACACACAGCAGTTCAGTATGCTACAATGAGCTTCAGATGATTGCTACTGTTAAATCAGTTAGAAACTAGAAGGGGTTAAAGGTTAAACTTTTTTACTTTTTATTTTCTAAACACCGGTGTGTTATTATTTTATAAACTGGTTGAATTTTAAGTTGAGATGACGTTTTTAACCAACCAACTCTGGTCGTTGATCCTATAAACGACCAACCGTTGATGTTTCAGTTTATAGACGTGGTTATCTAATTTAATATCTATGACCGATGAGTAATGTTACAAATTTTACTATTTTGTGGATATCAAAACTTCCAATTTTCTTTGTAAACTTTGTATTTGTTGTATTGACAACTAAATATATTTTATTCATAACTTTGTTTTTGTTGTATCGACAATTAAATCCCGTACGGGGGTGTGTTGGTTTTTAAGGACTCACATGTTCTTTAAATGGAATCAAGTCATCTTTATTTTTTTTCTCTCTCTATTTTCTCTAGTAGGGTTAAGTTGGTTTTTTTTTCTCACAACCACAACCAGTGGCGGAGCTTAACAAAAACCAAGCGGGAACAAAAAGTTGAGAGTCAAATGTTTTCCTATGTCGAGTTGAGTCAAACAATTAAAACTCTAATTTTTCCGACTCATTAGTTGAAGATTTGTACATTTCTCTTGATTTGTATTATGAATCTTTTATCAACATTCTTTTTATGAAACTAGCAGGGAACCCGCGCGATGCGGCGGCGACATCTACAATTTACGTCACAATATTTGTATTACAAGTTTAACTTAAGTTCAAGATTAGAAAGTAAACATCCTTTAGATGTAACACACTCACAAAAGGTAAGAGGCCTAAAGTAATGTATTTATATGTAGCCACCATTTGAAGCTTGTCCAAGTGTATAAACAAAATACACTTATTCAAGGTTTTAGGTTCAAGATTCCTTTTATGCAAAGACAGTCGACACAAATACAATGACAATAACTGCTCATGGTGCTAGGGTCATATTCCCTATTCAACAATTCAATTAGATTATGTTCACCATCTTACACGCTATAACCAATCCTGCACATCAAAAATAAACAAAACCATAATAAAACTCATCACAGTTTCAACTCTTGCATATTAATTCCGGCGTCGATCGCACATTTAATCAACTAAATTTGGGATTTTTTTGTTACTTTCTTTCCAGCCTCTTCTTCTTTCTGAAAAGAAAACAAATGCTATTATATGGCAGCTAATTTGACTAATATTAAGATCACCCATTTTGACCCGTAACAACTATTTACGAATGCACTATGTAATTTATAAAATACATATTAGAGCGCTCACTTGTGGACTTCCCAGTCAAATGGAAGACCTTAACAACACCGCTTGCAATTCCAATACTTGAATTTTCAAACAACCTACATCTCAGCATGTCAATCAAATAAAGAGTTGGAATGTTTATAAAATCATAATTGTTATTTGTTTTTACCTCCACATTCAGGCCCATTTTTTCCATAGAAATCAATCACACCTCTTTCGATAATATTTTCTTTTTCTCTACATCCACTAATTGTAACAGAGTCAAACAATTTAAAGAAAATAAACTAAAACTGGTGACTTGTCTAAGATTTTCTTGCAATCCCACAACGGTTGTAACTCACGCTCCGTGTGAGCTGTTGTCATCTGTCACAAACCCTGCCATGACCATCTTTAGACTAAAATACCCACATCCATATTGACATCAGCAACTCTAAGAATTTTATTATTTGGTATGTTTGTTTTCTCAAGCCATCATCATCTAAAAATTTCGAACAAAAATATGTAAAAACAATCAAGAAAAAAAATGTGCGTGAAACAAAGAATCATTTAGTTGGTAAAGTTCGTAATATTTACTTGGGCGATTTAGACCCATTTATTAGGTAATAATCGGTGAATAGAGTAAATAGTCACCAAATTAATCAAACTGAAGGGTTCTTTTTTTTTTTTTTTTAATTAATATAGGTGGCGATTTAAACCCATTTAGTTGTGAATGGATCAATTAAGATTGTGTTTAGTGTCAAATGGGTCAAAAGGAAATAGGGCAAAGTACTTGGCAAAATTTTGAGTTTAACACAATATTCAAAATAAATATTTGTATTGTATGCGTGCATCGCAAACAGAGCTTCAATGGCTTATCACATATTTACAAAACCTAAATTAAAAAAATAAAATAAAGAAAAACAGTAAATGAGATTTCAAAATCATTATATGCGTTTGGTCCACAATCATATGACCTGATGATCTGATTTCAAAAGAAATAGTGAATTGCACTAAAGAAAATTCGATAATGAGAATATTACCTTAATAAAAACAAGGTTTTATTTTTTTTTAAATCAGATAAGAAATGAGTATGGATAGTATCCTTGAAAGGCGCTCATGGTTAAAAAAACAATATGCAATTTTTTGTTCAACAATGGACATATAATGTTGAAGAAACTGTAATAATAGAATTGTTTATAAATTTGTGGTGAACTTCCAATGGAAAGCTTCTATATTTGTGGTCTTTGCAAGGTTTTTAAACATAGGAAAAAACTGAGACAAAATATATTGAAATGCCTGCATGCTAATAAAATATCAAATGATTCACCATAAACCAATTTTTATCTTGGATTTTCAATTTCAGAAATAAACAATTACTCAAAATTTATCACGAACACATATGCATCTTGGATTCACAATTACAAAAGGAAAATTTCATCATAAATATATATTTTCTGAACGGTTTCTCCACTGTTGGATGATAGCCTAATTATCTGTTTTTACTTAGGGATAAAATAGTGCAAATCCACTTATCTTTAAGATATATTTTAGTTAGTGGGTCATTCGGGTTTCATGTATTAAAAAAAATACGTAATATATTTTAGTTAAATAAAAAGTAACTTGTTATTTAAATAGGTAATTTATGAAATGATTAGTTAACTATATGAGTAGTTAATGGTAAATTTGAGAAAATAGCAAATTACAACTATCCATTTCAATAAGTGAACAATTGATTTAGGACACACCCAAATAGAAATATATATCGCAACTAAACATTACTGGTCAAACATGAAGGTTTTTAAATGGGTCAAATGGGTGGGAATTCATCTTAAATGTATTCAAATGCACCAAACCTTCTATTTACTAAAGTAATATATTTAGATTATCATTGTTAATCTCTTTTTACTTAAGGGTAAAATAGTCCAAATCCACTTATCTTTAATATAGATTTTAGCAACTAATCTGTTTTTACTTAGGGGTAAGATATTTTTCCTTTCCCTAGTTAATCTGACTTGATAATTACAATTAATAATATACCCCTTCAACATGTATGATGTCGGCTGATACTTAGTTTTATTTATTTATTTTAGTAACAAAGAAGTTAGATTAATAATTTAGTAGTTCTGTTGAAATGGGTCAAATGGACCACACGGGTCAAAGACTCACATTTGCCTAAGCATGGAAACTTGAGTTTTTCTATTTTATTTTACAACACCAAACATGGTATGGCTTTTTTATCGATTATACATCCAAAACAACATCCTAAAACATGGTATGACAGTTTAACATATTTAAGGTATGCAACTCAATTAAAGCTGTCATATTGATTAGGGACCAAATATGATGGCCAAGCTACCAGGCTTTAACAAATAAACCTACATGAAATTTAAAAAAACAAATCGATTAGGACCAAATAAGAGTTAGCAAACACATTTTTATCACTTACATATTGATCTTACAATTGATTTTGCAATGGCTTTGGCTGGAGTTTATGATCTATTGGAAAACAAGAACCTTGTATTTCTTGGGACATCAATAGAAAAAGTGTATGATCCACCGCCACTTGCCACAAGAACCTACAGAAGTAGAATTATATATTTACCATATTTACTTAATTACGATACACATTAAATACTTAAAAAATATCTGTTGAGAGCACCTGAAACATGTTGAGAAATCGACTGAATAATTCAGGTAAAAGATCCTCCCAATTCTTGAATTTGTGGTTCCATTGGTAAATACACTCATTGATCCACTCACTGTCATGAAAAGAGAAGATTAATTGGTTTCACTAAATAATTACAAAATTAAGAGAATATACATATTTATTAATATAACTCACCGTGAATAAAAGTCCTGGTTATCTAGGTTTGAAGAAAGAAAGAGTCACAAATCCAGAGTCTTCAAAAGCCAAGTTATACCATGGATTTTCAAGTAGAAAGTTTAAAAACTTTCCCAGGAGAGGACTACGTTAGAAGCCAAAACAAAAAATCATCAAGATTAACATCAAAACATCACCTGGATTATCAATTGCACATATTAGTTATTCTATCAAACTAACAAAACTCAATGAATTTTACTTAATTCACGAAAATACAAACTCACAAAACTCAGGCAATTGAGCGACAATTCACGAATATGAGATGTGTACTTTATAGGGAAGAAGTGTGTAGGAACAATCAATTGCCGCCCAATTCATTCGGGATTTGAAATTTGAAATTGAAAATCAATCAGGCAGAGCTCGAAATCCATTCCGGTGCAATTGTCATGTTTGACAAGAAAAAGATAAGTCTTGACCTACTCGATTCATACAACTGCTTGGGAATTTCCACTTTCATGTAAAAGAAGTTGCAGTTATTCTTTTCACTTTGTGCTCAGATGGTCTTAAGAATGTGGTCTTCTTCACAAGGGGCTGCCGACTGCTACTATGAAACCTGAGCCCGCTTTATTTATTTAATTCCATCTCAATTTATTTAAGAAAATCCGAGCCAATGATAAAACGGATACAAACCTGACCCGCTGGATACTCTTAATATCTTAAACATGCATCATTTTCTTGTACATCATGCTTTATTGTATTGTACATCTCTTAATCTCTTAAAACCCATGGGTTAACCCAACCAATATGTATTATAAAGTAGTATAGATAATGATTATTATTATTCATTTATTATCGTTTTATCTTTTAAACCCCTTAAGTTTTAGCCGTTTACACTTTACCCCTTCACTATAATATATCTAAAAGGATTAAAATCTTGGGTGATACAACAACTGATCTAGAGAAGAGGAAGAATCCGAATATGTAAAAATTACCGAGCTTGGTTGCGGATTGAAAGAGATCAACTCCGAGCTTCGGTTCGTGTTCTTCTTCAGATCCCGGTTTGATTCTTGAATAGTAGCAGCTTATAGAGCAATTGTAAAATAGGCATAGTTTAGAATGGAACCAGTGGTGTAGTTTTAGTTTCTAATGGTGTAATCTTATGTATTTTCTTTTTTCCTTGGTGCATGTTCATAACTCCTCGCTAGGTTCGTTGTTTTAATAAAATCAACAGTTAAAAAAAAAAAAAAAAAAAAAACTAAATCACCTTAAATCTTTGTTTTGACTGTTTTACTTTTCAGTTAGTTAAGTCAAATATGTTACATGTGCTTTGCTTAACTGTGTTTCATCTATACATTTGATTAGTAAAATAGTCATACAAAGCGTACACTAAAAACTTAAAGTCAAACGTGTACAACAAACTAATTATTATTGGAAAAAATGTCACAGTTCATAAGTGTTCTAATTAGATCACTGATGTATCTTTTGTCCAAATTAGATCACTACACCTTAAAATCGGGTCATCGTCGAATTTTGTTTGTTTAAAGAAAGTAATAAAAGATAACATATGAGAGTTGAAATTTTAATGTATGTAATTATATTAAAAATTAAAAAATTGGGTTAATCCAATTAAAAAATATAAAAAAGAAACTAAAATCACGCCACCGTTCCATATTAGCATCAAAAAAAAAATATATATATATATATATTTTCTGATTGAAATAAAAAGAATCAAGTAAAAAAAATCATGTTAAAGCCCATAATTTAAATAAAACATAAAAGTTAGGTGACCTAATTGGAACACTTTTCAAACTTGAGTAACCTAACTAAAACACTTTAGAAACTTGGTTACTATTATACAATTAACATATTAACTTGTGTTCACAACTCTACCGATTAATTGCACTTCATGTAAATATGTAAGTATGTAAGCGTTAGGGTTATGGATGTTGTTTATGGTTGAATATATAATATGGTAAACCAACGATTATCAACCACAATTTTTTTTTAAAAAAATAAGAATTAATATGACCACACTTGAATTATTTTTGGTTCAAGGTAAAACAGAAACTTCTCATTAATAACCTAAAGTGGACCACTTTTCTTAACGGCACCTAAAGTAAACGAGTTAGGCATGAGTTTTGTAATATACTTACGGTCAAGCCCCCAATGAAGGGTCCATGATCTATTCAAAATTGGGTATTCAACGAAACTAAAAATTGGAAGAACTATTACTTATTGGCATACTTTGCCAACAAACCATCATCTCTTAAAAGGATAATGTTATCTGTCACAATATTCTGAGCTCTAAGGGTGCAAGGAGTGGAGCTCGGGTAGTGCCATCGGCAAGTGAAGCCGACCGGCAATACCACCGCCACTGCCATCGGCTAGATGGAGGGTAGTTTCATCGGCAAAAACTAGCCAAATCGGCAAAGTGGGAGGGTGTTTCATAAGTGGTACTTGGGAATAAAAAGTGGGAGGGTAATGGGAGGGTACCATTGCCACTAATAGAGGGTACTTTAGAGGGTAGTTTGAGCATTTGATGTGACATAATTTAATTGGGTAATTTGAGAGGGAGGGTAGTTTAGTTTGAGAGGGTACCACTCCCTCCACCCTAAGATATGTTTTTTTTTTTTTCACTTTTTTGCATTTAATTCTTATCATGAAATAATTTTTTATAACGGCAAAATTAGCCGCATGATTAAAACTTGTGGCTTTCTGAAAAGTTCAAAATCGTATTCGAGAAGTTCCAAAGCTTTGAACCACTACACAAGGCTTCTTACATGTAATACTTAATAGTAAATGTTGAAATAAGAAAAACAAATGTCGAGTAAAAGATGTAACACTACCTGTATTTTTCTTTATCAACTTTTACTATTTAATATTTTTATTACGTCTTAACACATGGAATTCTAACATATCTATATATATTCTAAGTCATGTTATATACTACAATCCTATAGTCATTAATTAATAAACATGAGAAATAAAAATATCAGAACTTTATATATTAGATAATAATATCCCTTCAGGAAATGGAAGATAGTCAATGTATGGAAATTGTATGTTCTAACTTGGTGCTTTCATATATTTAAAATTGAGAATAAAAGAGAATTGAACATGGCATGTATTCATCACTTCTGTTGTTAACTTGGTGTTGCACTCGGGTTCTTTGTGATCGGTAAATTTCCATCATAAGTGCATCTTGGAATATCTGGATTTCTCACCACCCGCGGTCCAACTGGCACCTTGTTCTGCTTTGGACGAATATCCTGCAAAAAAAATATTTATCTTAGTTTCCAATCAAAATATCAAATCATATTATGATTTGATAATTAAAGATCAAATGTTAATTGTTAAGTACTTGATCAAAGATAGAAGTTGGAATTGCAAGTGTAGCAACAGCATTTGGAGCATCAACTATACCCGAAATCCTTCCTTCACAAGGACAACATGACAATAAAAGATACACCTAATTAACAACCACCATCAATAAAAAACATGATTAGCACACCACACTCAAAATCAAACATATTCAACAACTTTAAACAAATTAATGTCTCCAACCTGTTCTTTAGTGTATCCAAATTTGGACAAGTAGTCAATTGCATTTAGGACAGCGCGCTTGTAAGCAACACTAGCATCAAGATAATGTTGTCTTCCACTCTCGTCAACACTAATCCCCTCAAACACGAGCCATTCTGAGAATCTTGGCTCGACCGGACCAATCTCGAATATAGGATTAACATGAAGACGAGTAGGTCCCATTGGAGTTAAGTATTCTTCCATCCCGCCTCGTATAATCTCACACCTAATAACAAATTTAAAAAGAATCAAAATTAACTACCAAGTATGTACACATAATGAGAAACTACCAATGCATTTGTTAATAATCAAGAAATTTGTACTTGAGCTCAAGGAAACCACTCATCTCAATGGCCCCACAAAAGGAAACTTCACCATCTCCTTGTGAGAAATGCATATCTCCTGTACTAAAGTTAGCACCTTCCACAAATACAGGAAGATATATTTTTGAACCTCTACTTAAATTTTTAATGTCACAATTCCCTCCATTTTCCCGTCCCGGAATCGTCCTTGCAGCCTCAATAGCCATCTTCTCCCATTCGGGAGTTCCTTCCTTAATCTAAAACATTAAAGCATGTTTCAGTACAGGTTTTTCTGCTATAAAAACCTGTACTGAATAAACATAAAATAATGTCACCTCTCATTCTCTCAATAATGAGAGGTGACAAAAGGTAAAAATATAACTGGTTTGAAAAAAGTTCTGGCACTTTTACCTGGCCTAGAAGACACCCTTTTGTTGAAGGCAAGTTTGCCAATGGTCTTGAATGCAAAACTTCACATAACTTCAAAGATGTTAAACCATTTTCTTCAAGCTCTCTCTCCCTTTCATTCCATATATTTAAGAGTTCCATTGAAGGCGCGGTTCCGATTATTCCCGGGTGGGTTAAACCCGGAAACCGCACACCTAATAATCCAACATTAATTACACTTGTTCCTAACTTCAATTTACATTCTTCATAAATTTTAGTGAAAAAAAAAATTATTTAATTATATATATATATACCTGGAATATGAGGAGAGTAAGCATATATTCCTTCAAAATACCAAATTGCTTTTGTGGCTGCTGGAAAATGATCAGTAAGAAAACCACCACCGTTTTCTCTATCGAAAATAGCGGTAAAACCCCATTCATCACCAGGTAGAGGACCCAAATTGCATATTTCAACTGCAAGAAGATCGCCCGGTTTAGCTGGCCCGTCTTCATCAACAACTCGAATCGGGCCACTTAAATAATGCACCTAAAAATCATTTCATCAGATAATAAAACAACATATACCATATTGATTGGTTTCATATAGTTTCAGAGAGTTGACTTATCATCTAATTAACACTTCAAGCAGATTCTTTAAAACTTACAGTTGAAAGGTCTAAATATTTAACATCACTAGCAGAATTATCATCTTTAATAGCGCCTCCAGTCCAGTCAACCATTTCTATCCTGAATAGTTGACTGGTTTTAACGGTCGCAACCGGTGGTATCTCTGGATGCCACCGGTTGTGTAGAGGCAGCTTTTGTTCCCATGGGTTCTTCTTCAGGTCTATCGGTACTACCAATTTTGGTGTTAAAGGAGCCATTGATGAAGTTGTAGTGTGTGAGATAGAAAAAGGAAGATAAGTATGAATCTTGATTAATTGTATCCTTTAGATTCTTTTTTGTTTGGCCTCAATTTGTTAATTGGGTTCCATCTATTAAAGAATTTAGACTAAAACTAAATTGTAAAAGATATTTTTATTCGTCAAACCAACCCGACTCGACTCATTTTGACCTGTTATCCAAGCCGTCTAATCTTCTTAATCTTCCTAGAAACCAATATTATGCACTTGAAGTTAATTAAAAAACAAAAATAAAGTAGTACATAGATACAACTAAAATAGACTCACAACAGATTGGTCAGAGTATTTGATGTCGTGTGCGGTGTATTCCTTAGTTATACCACCACCCGAAAAATCAACCATCTCAACGCGAAAGACCTCGCCTACGCGAACCTCAGCAACGGGTGGTATATCCGGGTGCCACCGGTTATGAAGGGGGAGCTTTTGCTCACGTGGTTTTTTGGTTACATCTATTGGCACCACGAGTCTTGGACCATGTTGAGCCATTTTGTGACAAAGGGTTTAGTATGGTTTTCGGTGATATGTGTTACTTGACATATTTGAAAGAAAGATATGCATATCTATGATGAGATATTTATTTGCTTTCATTTTCACTTTGGAAAATTCTTGTCTGCCATTAACTCCTAAATCACAATCTGTCCATATTGTATAGAGGAAAAAAGAAGGAAATTTGATAGAGATGGAGACCATCTAACTATATATATATCAAAGTAACGTTATTTAAAGTAGAAATGTCCAAAACTTGTTGATGTAATTTGAGACCACATGGTAATAATAATCATTTCAAAATATGTCTTTTCTGTTCATGACCGAGAGTGAGAACGATTAGTGTTGAAATAATCAACGAGAGATGGACACGAATATCTTCAAGGTAGATCTCACGAAAGCAAAATAACAAAAGTGGATGGAAACCGACAACGAGGTAGGGTATGGATGGAATTTCCAGGATATTTGCTTGATTATCTTCTCGATCTATTTATTCTTTCAAGTTTTTAAAAACTATATATATAAACAGATAAATACAAGTACATTTAATTTGTCTCTGTTTTCTGCTAAATCATTGAAACGATAGAGCGTGTCGAAGAAGTGAGCTTGTGTGTGTTTGGGCTCAAAAAGATATGTGCTCCTTTGTACAAATCCACAATAACCATGGCATTTGGATATGTTAACACGTCGTCTACTCAGTGGTGGATTCATGTTGTTAGACTATGCGGTGCGTCCGGGTGAGTGGAAGCTTGAGTGAGTGTGACACGTAGAAGAGAGAATGAGTAAACTGAGTGAGTGGAAGGAGGGAAATGCCCGGGTGAGTGGGGCTTAAGTGGTAAAAAGAAGGGTGTTGATGTGGTGTTATTTGATTGGTAGGAGGGTAATATGAGATAATATGATTGGTTGTAAACAAAATTTTAAAAAAATAAGTCAACAACTCACCACGCCATGCCTCCACTCACGCCCCACTCACGAGAGCCTGAGGCGGTGTTTGGGGCGTGATTGAGGCCACCCGTGCCCACTACGGGAGACGCACCGCATAGTCTTAGAGAAGGGTAGGCCTATTATACTTGCAATTTTACTAGTGTTTTTCATTAGGCCCATTATACTTGTAATTTTGCTATTGTTCTTTCAGTCAAATTTGAAGACATTTTATGACAAAATGAGAGATTTGGGGGGCACTTGTTGGAAACATTGGGCCCAGGTTATATTAAAGAAGCCAGAATCATGAATTCGTTCAAATTCATTTGTGTTTCTCTTAATTATCCTTATATTAGAAGTTATATCATTTTTAACAAAATTGTCATTTCTTACACAACCAAAATCTGACCGATTCGTCCCCCACCCCCACCCCCACCCCCCTTTCGGTCCATCATAATCCTGTATACGCCGCTACGTCTACTAATGAGTAATGACTATATAGATTACAAGCTTATTGACATGTGTACTACACGGATATGTATTAAAATAAACATTATAACGCAATCATAGGTAAAAAAGTAGATACAAATAAAGTATATTTTTGAAGTTTATATTTTTAAAGAAAAAATAAAGTACAGTTTACAATTCTATAAAAGCTTCTTTTTATACAACATATTTGTTATTGAATATTTTTTATTTACTTTAAAATACCTCTGCATCCATGAATACATTTCCATCTAGAGTATACATATCAGGTTTTATCCATAATTCGACTATGTGAATCTTAATTGTATGGTCTTAACTATTACATCAAAATTGTCAAACATAGTTATATCCATTAAAGCCATTATATGTAATTGATTTTATAGAACAAATGTTAAAAAAAATGAAATAAGAAAAATACAAAAACCAGTAATACCGGCCTATAGCATTTATATAACACATAACGTTTGAAAAATTGATTTGTAGATTATATTATTAACTGTGTCGATTATATTACAAATGACATTTGAAAAACCCAAGAAGTTCAAACTGCATAACCAACTTGATTAGGAAAATGTGCAAAAATGACAAAAGAAATGAAGAATTATAGAAAAAATATCAGACTTTAGTAGTGATAAATTGAGTAGAAAAACACACATGAATCTTTTACTTATTTCAAAATACATTAATACAAATTTTTTTTATAATTTTTTAGGACTGTTGGTTTCTAAAAAAAATTGAGAGGTATCCGTATTTTGGTTTAAGGGTATGCAGATATATAACACGCAAATTTTATTTTTACACTACGCGAGTCAATTGAGGGGTATTCGAGGATACCCTCACCCCTTCATAAAACGTCCCTGATTTGTAGGTTTAACAAACAACAACGATGATTTGTATTTTATTACTCACCATTATGGCATTATGGAAAAGAATTTTATTATGTATATATTTTTTTAATTTTACTTCCTTTTTGAACAACAGTGGTAATCATGTACACTATTAGAGCATTCACATTAGAGTCTTTATAATTTATATGAGTGGTTCTTTATATTATAGAGATTGGTTGAAAGTGGTTGTGAGTAAAGAGATATAAAAAAACTGATGAAACTAGTAAATATAGAGATCCACTGTTCATTAAAGTAAATTGAAGAGAGAAAAATATAATAATAAAGGTAAAATAAGTATTATTTAATTGAATATGAGAGAGAAAAAGTAGTGAAAAGGGTAAAAAGTATTATTATTTAATTGAATAGGAGAGAGAAAAGATAGAGATTTTTGGTGAATTATAAAAATAAAAATGAAGATGCTAACGTGAATACTCTTATGTGCATCTAAATAGTATAGTATTTACCGTGATGGTATGACTATGACATGACGACGACGATATTGTTTATGAATAACGCCTAATAAACAAGACTACTATCGAAGCGTGGCCATAACTAAAACGGCCCAAGTCCTAATCTTGGATTTTTAGAAGAGTTAATTGCAGTTTTCGTCCCTGTGGTTCACATGAAATTGTCAATTTCGTCCATTTTTAATTTTCTTGCGTGTGATACTCTATGGTTTACACTTATTGCCATTTTAGTCCAAAAACTAACTCTGTTAACTCTATCACGTTAAAGTCCAAAAATAAAGTCAATATATTAGCTTTAGAGTTTAGAGGGACTGTTTCTGTAGTTTATCCAAACTTATCATCTTCTTCATCTGGAACACACATATCGCACACACCCTTAGCCTCATGACCACCATCACCAAATATGTCTACCTGTCGGCCACAGTCTGCACTTCCGGCATCCCCACACACCACCACCACACAGTACCGCATCACCACACAGTACCGCATCACCACGACGAAAACTGCAATTTAATACAAAAAGACCACTTTGTGTAATTGTTCAAATTAACAATTTTAAAGGGGTTATTTGTGTAAAATACATGTATCTAATGAAAACCGTTCCCTTCTCACTTCACGCATCGTTGAAAGCAGCTCCCAACCACCGGCAGCCACCACCTGTCACCACCTCGGCCATCATTGCTTCCACCATCGAAGACCTCACCGCCGGCCACCACTTCCATCGTCACCATCTCCATCTGCAAAACGTCGACACCGTTCTTCCCCTGCAAAACGATTTTGGGGGTGTCGCCATCTTCATCTGCCATTGTTGCCATTTTCATCTAAAAAACAAGGTTTGGGAGTGTCGGATTTGGTTTATTATGTTGATTTCTGTCATCAGTTTCTAGGGTTCCAAATTTCGTTTTCAATCATCAATTTATAGGGTTCCGCCATTTTCATCTAGGTTTGAAGGTAATCCAGTTAGGGTTTTGCAGGAAATCGATGGTGGTGTTGCGATGGTGGCCCTGATTTAGGGTTTTGCACGAAACGATGGCGGTGAGGGTTCGGAAACCCTAAATCCCCCCCACCCTTTTTTCAGTCACGTTTTTCAGTCGAGATGGGTGGCGATTGTAGGTGGCAAGTGGTGGTGGTGCTCAACATGGTAGAGATTCTGATCAGTGGTGGATATCGGCAGTTACCTTCAACAAGAATGGTGACGTACGGTGGTGGCACAGGGGCTGAAACAGGAGGTGATGTCGCCGGTGATTCGGTGAAGGCGGAGGTGGTGGTGAAGGGGCTGAAACAGGCGGCGGTGGTGGCGTACGGTGGAGTTAGTGGTGGTGGTGGCTAGTATAAGAAATCTCTGTCAATCTGTAGGTTTTAAGATGAAGATGGAGCTCCTTTATGTAATTTCAAAAACAGCCCCTCAAAGTTTAAAAGATTAAACAAGTTCCAGATGAAGAAGATGATAAGTTTGGATAAACTACAGAAACAGTCCCTCTAAACTCTAAAGCTAATATATTGACTTTATTTTTGGACTTTAACGTGATAGAGTTAACAGAGTTAGTTTTTGGACTAAAATGGCAATAAGTGTAAACCATAGAGTATCACACGCAAGAAAATTAAAAATGGACGAAATTGACAATTTCATGTGAACTACAGGGACGAAAACTGCAATTAACTCCTCACATAAATTTAAAGATCAAAATGTGAATGTTCTAAGAGAAAGAAAATAATAATAAGAATATATGTGATTATAAATCAAAATAAAGATTGCAAATGAGAATGAAATGTTTAGGGTTAAACATAATTTTGAATATACATCTAGAAAAAATGTGATAAATTTTAGTTAAATCAAGGTTGCAAAAGACGCTAGACAGTGAGGTACTAACTAGAGATTAATCGGGATTAATTTGATTGTTTTTACCATTTTTGACTAATTTTTGGGATCTTGACCAATTTTTGGGCGCTTAGACCCGCTTAGCGCCTAACCAGTCGCCTATGGTGAAATCCCATTGGTGAATAAGCGCCTGCCTCGGTTTTTGCAACAAGGGTTAATTTACAGAGATAGAGATATATAATGCAATGTGGAAAAGACATGAGGGATTTTGAGCCACTAGATCATTAATCAATTATTATAACTAAAAAGGTTGTTGAAACAATATTTTAGTTAAGGTTGGAGAAGGCGCTAGCTAGGCGGTGAGGTACCGCCTAGAGATTAATCGAAACTAGACGGATTGGAATTTTATATGTAATTCTTCAAAAATATATATATATACAAAATTTATATAAAATAAATAAAAATAATTGTATTTTTATAAATACTTTAAAATTTTTGACAAATTTTAATAGATTTTAGTCAATTTTGATTGATTTTAACCAAAATGTGACCAAATTTGACAGATTTTGACTTTTTTAACTAATTTTGATCGATTTTTTTGGTATTTTGACCGATTTCTGGTCGCCTAGTCCCACGTAGACCCGCCTTGACAGCCGCCTAGGACAAAATCGAGCCGCCGCCTATGCCGATTTTTATAACACTGATTTTAGTAATGACCACTTTATTGACTTTTTTTTTTCAAATTTCCCCACTTATTAAAAACGTTCATAACTTTTACATACGACATTATTTAAAAAAAATTATATCATAAAAATGAGATTTTTTTTATCTTTAAAATGAGTATAGTGTTGCTATAAAAACAGTTACGTTTTTTTTTTATTTCATTTTGTCTAATTTTTCTCAATGTGTTTTTACTACAGGCCATTGTGTCTTTCAAGCTCGACATTGTGTCTTTCTAAACACCAACGCAAGACACAATGGTGTTCAGGAAAACATAATGTCAGACATAGACATGATACACTCATTGATGAGTAGGAAAAACACAATGACAAAGATTAGACACGATGAACTGAAAAACTATTTTTTATTTAATACATTTGTCTAATACTTGTCATTGTGTCTTTCGTATAGTTCATTGTCTCTATTTAGCTAAATATTGTGTTTTTTCAAAACACCTAACATAAGACACATTGGTGTTTATAAAAACACAATGTCAAACATGATTAGACACAATGAGCCGAATTTTTTTTATGTGCATAATCTTTGTCATTGTGTTTTTTTGACAAGCTGCTCGACATTGTGTTTTCATGGATGCCAACATAAGACACAATGTTAAGCATGATAAACACAATGACGAAGATTAGACACAATGAGTTAACAAAAAACATTTTTTATATATCAATAGTATTCTTGTTTTAAAGATAAAAAACAATTGTTTTATGAATTTTTTTTTAAATAACGTCATATGTAAAAGTTACTAACATTTAAAAAAATGGAAAGCGCAAAAAAAAGTCAATAAAAGATGGTTATTATTAAGTATACTCTTGAACAACTTCTCCTTCAAATTGATCTCAAGCATCAATTATAAATTTAATGGCTTCAAAATCCTTGTTAGCTTTCTTATAATAAACTTCTTATTTAGTTGAAATTTTTTCGGTGTACATAAATAAGACAAAGAACAAAACAAAATAAATGAAAAAGACGAACTTAAACTTTTATACTAAGATTGTTATTTTTTTTTTCCAACCACGAAGACTAAAACATTATTTAACTAAAAAAAGATGAAAGGTTAGTTTAGGAAAAACGCAGTTTTTTGGTTGAGATCTATTTTCTATGTTAAGTAAGTTTTATTTCGATTATTTTATTGTTATGTATCTAAACATTTTTTTATTCTTTTTAAAAAAATTACATAAATAATTTAACTAAAAGTTTGTTAATTTTTTTAATCAATACCCTACTACTGAGTAGTTTCAAATGGATTAAGGACAGAAAATGCAATAAGTTATACATGGATAGACTACAAATTTCTACTTGGGTTTAAAACAAATTGAAGTTTAATAATAGCATTTAAAAAAAAAGGTATGAAACCCAAGATGGTAAAGAATAAATGCTCAAAATCAACGAGCTGCTACAGCCTACAGGGGTCACAAATTATATCTATATGATTTGAAAGAGACTGTGAACGGTGTTTTTTTTTTGTTGGTTTTTTTAATAAGATTCTGTGCTTCTGCGGTGTAAACAATAATTTTATCTGGCTTCTTTGGTTTGGGCTTACACAGTGAACGTCTGGTAGCGAATTTTTTGGGGATTTTAAGCATACACCATCATATTGACACGTGGTTGTTTTATTGGTGTCCACGTGCGTTAGATTACCTTCTTTTGATATTTTCATTTTCCGGTGCAACTTTCTCCGATGACCTATCTTCCTCATTCTTTTGAAGCAGGTGCATTCCTATTCGTAATTATTTTGATTTTAGGCGCTGTTTGTAAGTTGCTGACCCAGCTGAACACTGACTCGGTCAGCGGGTCAGCCCGTTTGATTTGCACGAGGACACAGCTGACCGAAAAGGAGCATTTGACCGAGGCATGTTTTGCTGCTGACTGGGACCGTGGATTTGGAGCTGCTGACCACGGGTCAGCTGGTCGCTGGTCGATGCTGATGCTTGATCGTGCGGGGGCTGTTGTTTCGATGATCGATAGAGCAAAAAAAAGGATCTGGAGCGAGCCAAAAGGAGGGACCGGGGCGGTGCA